>JAQQSU010000978.1:0-16106 GCA_028627135.1 Pseudochirops cupreus | reverse complement strand
TGTGTGTGTGTGTGTGTGTGTGTGTATTTTAATCAATGGTTTTAGACTATGTCATCAGGAAGCTTACCTTCTAATTGTTGTCAAATGTCTGATGTGGTCCAAGGTGGATAGAAAGTTGCTTTTCCATAGAAGCAGGAAAACTCTATGGGTCCCCCCATAACCACCTCAAATACCTATAAAATATGACTCTAAACAAATTTAAGAGCCACAGAATCTTCATTGTGACAGAGAGAAACAAATCTCCCACTGAAAGAAGTCTGGCAGGCCAACACAAAGGGTCCATCACAGGAAACTGGGATATGAGCCCAGCCCCACATTAGCCCACAATTTTAGCCTCCCAGTGGCCCAAACAAGCAGCTGCAGCTGACTTTGGGAGAATGGATCACTAGCAGCAGTGGTGGTTTCCAGAATTATCAACCCATAAATGCCAAAGAAAAAGTGAGAGGTCAGTGTAGAACTGTTGGAAGTGGAGTGGAAGGGGAAGGAGGAGCACATCTGAACCTGGCTGCCTGAGCTAGAAGTGGCAGAAGTGCAGTGGCCCTGTGACCCCCTCCACCTGACTGCTTCAGAGCTCCTGGCCTCCAGATAGTAGAAGGACAAAGCAAATACTCAGAGGGTAATTGCTCTTGCTTTAACCTACCTGGACCTGGATTGCTGTCTTGGGTGGTGGTCCTGAAGTGTGTGACCATTGAGCCAGAGTTTGGGGAGGCTGCAGAGACAGCACCCTTCCAATAGCTCTGGCAGCTGCAAAAACCCCAGTGATTTGGGACAAAGCTCTCACCTCTGGAATCAGAGTTCTACTGTG
This sequence comes from Pseudochirops cupreus, assembly GCA_028627135.1. Classification (NCBI taxonomy): domain Eukaryota; kingdom Metazoa; phylum Chordata; class Mammalia; order Diprotodontia; family Pseudocheiridae; genus Pseudochirops; species Pseudochirops cupreus. Next base: position 15,301 of record JAQQSU010000978.1, on the reverse strand, counting down.
GCAAAGAGCTCAAAAGACAAGTAATTGAATAGAAATATGAGCAAGCAAAATAAGCAAAGCAAACACAGTAGTCCAACTTTAGATTCCTTTTTTGGGGACAAAAAGGATAAAAACATGGAACTGGAGAAAGACAATTAAGTCAGAACTCCAGCACCAAAACCTTACAAGACAAATTTGAATTGGTTACAGACCATGGAGTATCTCAAGAAGGAACTGGAAAATCAAGTAAGAGAAGTGGAGGGAAAATAGGGAAGAGAAATGAGAATGATGCAAGAAAATCATGAAAAGAGAGTCAACAACCTGAATGAAGAAAATAATACCTTAAAAAATTGAATAACACAAATGGCAAAAGAGGCCCAAAAAGCCAATGAGGAGAAGGATGCCTTAAAAAGCCAAATTTTCCAGATTGAAAAAGAATTTTAAAAGCTCACTGAAGAGAATAATTCCTTCAGAATTAGAGTGAAGGAAATGGAAGCAAATAACTTTATGAGAAATCAAGATACTATTAAACAGATCCCAATAAATGAAAATATAAAAGACAATGTGAAATATCTCATTAGAAAAATAGACCCAGGAGAGATAATTTAAACATTATTGGACTACCTGAAAGCCATGATCAATAAAAGAACCTAGAAATCATCCTTCAAGAAATTCTCAAGGAAAATTGCCCTGATATTTTAGAGCCAGAGGGCAAAATAGAAGTTGAAAGAATTCACCAATCACTTATTGAACAAGATCTCATAAAGAAAACTCCTAGGAATATTATAGCCAGGTTCCAGAGTTTCCAGATCAAGAAACCACAATGAAACAACTTGAATATTGTGGAAACAAGTCAGGAGAACACAGAATCTGGCAGCTTCTACTTTAAGAGATCAAAAGGGCTTGGAATATGATACTCCAGAGATCAAAGGACGTAAGATTAAAACCAAGGATCACCTACCCAGCAAAACTGAGTATAATATTTCAGGGGAAAATGTGGTAACTCGATGAGATGGAGGACTTTCAAACATTCTTGATGAAAAAAACAGAGTTTAATAGAAATTTCAACATTCAAATACAAGAAGCAAGAAAAGCATGAGAAGGTGAACGGGGAAAAGAAATCATAAGAAACTTATCAAAGTTGAACTATTTACATGTCTACATGAAAAAACAATAATTGTAACTTATGAAACTTTACTCAGTATGAGGATAGTTGAAAAGAATATAAATGTACACACACACACACTTTCATATATATATATATATATGTATGTCTATATAGGAGGGTATATGTACATATGAATACATATGTGAGTATGTATATGTATGTGTACATGTATACATAGACAGAGGGCACAGGATCAATTAAATAGGAAGGGAAGGCATTTAAAAGGTGAAATGGAGAGGTGAGAGAGGAATATAGTGAGAGGAGATGAGGATAGACAGAATGGGGTAAATTATCTCATATAGAAGAGACAAGGGATAACTGTTACAATGGAGGAGAAGAAGAGGAAGGCAAAAGGGAATGAGTAAACCTTACTCTCACTGAGTTTGGCTTAGGGAAGGAATGACATACACACTAAATTGGGCATCTTGCTGTTCCTACAGGAGAGGAGGGGGGAAGAGGATAAGATGGAGGATGATGGAAGGAAGGGCAGGTTGGGGGGGAGAGTAATTAGAAGCACACACTTTTGAAAAGGGACAGGGGCAAAGTAGAGAAGAGAACAAGTCGGGGATAGAATAGGATGGAGGGAAATGTAGTCAGTCTTTCACAATATATCCATTATGGAAATGTTTTGAGTAACTACACATGTACAACCTATACTGAATTGCTTATCTTCCCAGTAAGGGTGGGTGACAAGGGAGGAAGGGAAAGAATTTGGAATTCAGAGTTGTAAAAATCAAATGATATATATGTTATTATTATCTACATGCAATAAATAAATAAGAAATACAAGCACTGGAGTATGGAGATCCATCTTGCCCTACTGGAAAGTCAGTGGGGGATGAGGGAGGACATAGGAGAGAGCAGATTGGGGGAGAGATACACAGTGGGATCACTGTTTTTGGAGTGGTGGGTAGCGGAAAGATGTTTCCCCTGAAACATTATACTCAGTTTTTCTGGGTAGGTGACTCATGGTTTTAATCCTAGGTCCTTTGACCATGGGAGTATCATATTCTGAGCCCTTTTGATCCCTTAAAGATGTGTAACTCAAAATCTTCTGGAAATTAATTATGTAAATTAAGAATAAACATAAATTTAAAAAAATAATAATTGTAGGTCCTTTAACCTCTGGAGTATCATATTCCAAGCCCTTTTGATCCCTTAAAGATGTGTAACAAAAAATCTTATGGAAATTAATTATATAAACTAAAAATAAACATAAATTTAAAAAAATAATAAGAAAGAAAGTTGCTTTTTCCTAAAAGGAAAGGAGTAATCAGAACTCTGTTTCTTAGCTGACTTTTCCTTTATCTTTTTCACCTAAATGTTGGAAAATCTACATGTCCTTATTTCTAGGCAAGTCTCAAAGGACCGAAGGTGATTATTGCATAATTATGCATTTTTGTGCTTGGAAATATTGTCAAGGATTCTATTTTTCTTATACATGAGTTGTTTCTAAGGATCCCACTTTCTTAGGAATGATTCAGAAGAAATATTTACAAATTAAATTCATCTCCTCTAAACTTGATAAGCACATTACTAATAATGAGATACTTAAGTTTATACCTACATATAAATATGTAGATTTAAGCTTAAGTGTAAATGGCTCCTCCAACTGCAGATCACAAGATAGAGGATTTCTATGAAATAATGTTTTGTCTTGAAGACATTTCCTAAGCTCTCCTCTGGCAGGATAAGTAAGCCTTTTGCCTTCTGTCTCTCCTTTCTCTATTTGGTTATTTTGCTAAAAATGCATTTTTATTATTTTAAAAATTTCTGAAATTCATGTAAAATTTTTAAATTAATCTTTTTTTTTTAATTTTGAATTCCACATTCTCTCCCTTCCTCCTCCCCAGTCCCCTTCCTTGAGAAGGCAAGCAATTTAATAGTGATATACGTGTGAAGTCAAATAAAACCTATTTCCATATTAGGCATGTTACAAAGGAAAAACAAAGATACTTTAAAATTAAAATTGAAAAAAGTTTTAAAATATGTTTCAATTGGCTTTCAGAGTCTATCAGTTCTCTCTGGAGGTGGATGACATTTTTAAATTAAGGGTTCTTTCAAACTGTCTTGATCAGAGTAACAGTCATTTACTAGTTGATCATCTTTAAAATATTAATATTGCTCTATACAACATTCTCTGTTTTTTCTGTTTCTGTCTCTGTCTCTCTTTGTCTCTCTCTCTCTCTCTCCCTCTCTCTCTCTCTCTCTGTCTCTCTCTGTCTCTTTCTCTCTCTTTCCTCAATTGCTTTAGCTAAGTTGACTTGCTTGCCCTATATGGATATTCACTTCTCCGCAGAAAAATGTTTTTGAGACCTGGCCTGAAAGCAGGATTAGTGATCTGGAGGTGTGGGGGAGACAATGCTCATACTTCCAGGCCTCCTGCATTCCTCTCTGCCTATTGGTAGCATTAAGTTAGTAGCTGATGGTTGTTGTCTTGAGGGAGTTGAGTCTCTTCTCTATCACAATTTCTCCTTTCAAATATTGCTATGGAGTTTGGACTGGAAACAGGTCTGATGATTTGGGGGACATTGTTTTTCCTGAGTCTTTTCAGTTCAGAGTCCTAGACTATCTCTATCAGGATATCAAGAGAGATGATAATCAAGACAATGGTAGTTCCTTTCCTTTCCTGGAACAATTTGTTTCCTGTTTCTCCCACAGAGATTCTTGCTATTTTCTCTCTGGTTGGTCAACAGTATGTGAGAAGAGAAATAATATGAAATAGAACTAATAATCCTATTATTATCCTAAAAAGATTTTCAGTGCCAGGCTAAGGTCATATTTTATCCCATTTTTAAATCAATAGGTAGGCATCAAAATCAATCAACTACCGTTTCTTAATTGCCTACTGTGAGCCATACACTGGGCTAGCCACTGAGGATAAAAAAAGGTTATTTTTCTCAAGGAGCTCAAAGTTCATTCATTCATTCATTCATTCTTCATAGGAAACATTTTGAAAATACAATAGTATGTTCACTAGTAAGCTTATCGCTTATTTTAATAGATAATATGTTTGGTGTCTCATTCTACATTAAATTTATTTGTTAATAAACTAATACTTTTCTGTGGTCTAATGTTCCAAGTCATTCTCATCTTTCCAGCTAACTGGTTTGCTGTCTGTTCCAAGAACAGTTCCTTTCCTTTTCATTTCTGTGGTTTTGCTTAGACTATTCAATATGCCAAGGAATTTCTCTTTCTTGGCTTTTCTTTTGTAGATATTGTACCCATCCTTTAAAGCCTGAATTCAGTGCCAGCTCCTCTATGAAGCTTTTCTCAATTTCCCTCTAAGTAATGGACATTTTAGCCTCAGATGCCACAGATGCTGTATTGTGTCTTTCTTTGTTGGGCCGTATGTCTTTAGAAATCCTAAGTTCTTGAGAAAAGGAATTTGTGGTTTATCTTTTTTCTCCTCAGTATCTAAGGCAGGTTTTTTTGTTTGCTTGTTTGTTTTTATACAATAAACAACACAAATATATTGATTTTAATGTAGACTATTTCTAGGTTTTATGAAGTCTAATAGCATTATGTCTTTATTACCTATTATAAATAGAACATAATTTTAACGTTAGACATTTTTAATTGACAAAATGTAAGCTGCCTCCATTTTTAGGGTGCTCGGTAATTACTTGCAAAGTAGCCTAAAAAAAGCAACTTATTTTGAAATGTGATTGAGATTTTGTCATTTGTACAAGTGAATCTTTTTTTAACTCCCCTTAATTTTTGATATCTTCTTAATAGAAACCTTGCTCTCCTGCTTCCGTAAAGCAGAGTCCAAAAACAAAGGCTAAATAGAACTTGCCTAGATTTTAGTATGCTATAGAGGTGACTATCCTGCAATCTTCACACTATCTTCCTTCTTCCTCTTAGGGCTAGTTCTGGTTATAAAGGGTGCAATCACAGAGCAGGAGTTTTGAGATCTTTATAAAAGCTTCTTTACTGGTTTCTATTCCCAATTAATTAAGGAAGATTTTTGAAGTTTGTGAAAGCCTTCCCCACTACCCCAGGTTCAAGAAGGAGAGTCTACTGCTTCCTTCATTAATTTTCTGTTGTAATAACTACTTTTTATGTTTTTTTCCCTATTTGTTAATGCTGTTTCTAACTCATCTTCCTCCTTGGCTGTTAAATTTCTTGAAAAATTTCTATATGAGATGCCTTAACTTTCTCATTTCACATTCTCTTTTTTACTTAACTAGTTGTAATTGGTTTTGGTTTCCTTCTCTACTACTCTATCCAATCCAATCTTATTTAATGCTTTAAGCACTCTGCTTATTCTGTTGAAGACCTCCAAATTGCCAAACATGTGGCTTTTAATCTCTATCTTTATTCCAATTCTCTTTTACACCTTTTGACATTGATGAATACCCTTTATTAGTACATATTCCCCAACCCAGGCTGAAGAGACACCACAATCTCCTAGTTATATTTTGATTCCTTTAATCACTCCTTTCTTCCTTAGCTCTTCACCTCAATTCTTTAAACTCAGTATTCCCTGAGGGCTTGTACCTTTTCTTCCTACCTGCAACATTTTTATAATTCTGTTTACTACAACAATTTCAGCTAATGCCTTTGTAGAGAATACTCTTGCCAGACAATTACAACTTTAGTCCCAATCTCTTTTCTTAACATCAGACATATTTACTATTACCTTCATAATACCTCTAATTGGATGTTACACTGACATCTCGCGCTCAAAATGTCTCCAAATGAGCTCATTAAATTTCTCCCTTCTGTTTCTCCTTCTTGGTTTCATCAATCCTGTCTGTGATATCACCATTCACTTAGTCTCCAATTTTTATAAGTGGGATATTCTCTTTGAATCTTTTCTACTTCATTTCTCATGTCTATCTATTTGCCAGATACATCCAGTTTTGTGTCTTTAGTATCTCTCTAATTCATCTTTTCCCCTCTATTCTCTAAGCCACTATTCCAATACAGGTCTTCATTTTAACCTGCTTGAACTTCTCAATTGCTTCCTATTAGATCTCCCTCACCAAACTATTCCCCCATCCCATCCAGTTCTTCACAGTAGCAAAATTTATTTCTTTATGCAAAGATATGGTCATCGCATACTTCCATTAAAAATCCCCCATAGATCCTTCCTGCCTTCCAAGTAAAGTTAAAATCCCTTTACCTAGCATTACAGGTACTCCAATGCCATCATCATTATTTTTCAAATGCATCTCATTTCACTCCTCGTTAAATAACCCATACTTTAGCCAAGCTTGGCACTTCTCTGACCCTTTGAGAATGATTTATATCATCATGTACCTTTGCTGAAGGTGTTCCCAGTGACTATAATATCCTCTATTTCCTTTTCATCCTGTTGATTTCCAAGGCAACCCTTAATGTTCAACTCAAATGCCTCATTCTCCAGAAAGCTTTCACTTATTCTTTGCCCCAATCTGTTGTTATCAGTCTTCTTCTTCACCCTTTCCTTGACCATGTATAATACACTTTCGTATATTAAACCAATTTTATTATTACATGATATAATCTACTTACATGTATCACAGAGTCTCCTTCCTCAGACTATAATCTATTTGAGTAATGAGGTCAATTTTATCCAAAGTTTTTACCTCCCCATAGCCTAAGAGAAAGTTTTTCACACGATAGCTACTTACAAATACCAGTTCATTATGTTGCTTGTTTCTTACACAATATCTATGATTAGGTCTATATTCATATGTGATCACAGGTGGGTGCATTAGAGAAGAGAGCTATAGAAACATAAGATTTATCTAACTTTATTAATATATAGTTCTTGTAACTATCTTTTCTAATCAAAACTTTGTTCTTCACCTGATTGGACTTTTTTCTCTGAGGATGGAGAATATCCTGCTCCTGTTCCTAGATGCAGTCACATGCAAAGAGAGATGTTCCTCTCATTGCTATTAGATGTTCCAACCCTGGGTCACCTATTAGTGGATGCTAAGAGTAGGTAAATTAGAGCACTCCCAAAACAGGATGATAGGAGAGACCTACGAGATGTTCATGAGTTTGATAACACAAGGGGATACAACATATGGTTCCAGTCTTTGCTTATCCAGTTAAGAGCTTTATCTCAGAAGATCTAGGTAAGAAGATTGAATCAGAGAGGAGTTGGCATTCTCCCCTGCTTCTACATATTAAGCTAACCCATAACAAGAGGGTGAAAATGCAAATTGCATTCTGGTGAAGGGAATATATCCCAATGTACTCCTCTAGGTTTGCAATATGTTTTTCAGACATTGTATCATTTTACCTCCATGACAATCCTAAGAGCTAGACGTGGTTATCTCTCCTCTCCCCCCCCCCCCCCCACTGATGAGAACATTTTGGTGTGCAGAAGTTAAGTGTCTTATTCAAGATCACACAGCTAGTAAGCGTCCAGATATGGATTTGACTCATGTCTTCTTGATCTCTTCACCATTTGAGCACCTGGAGCTCTAGAAGTAGCTGCTAATGCTGCTGCCACTGCCACCACCTCCATCACCCCAGGGCTGAGGCCAGATTGTGCTTTTTCTCTCCCAGGTCCAACAGAGTTTCCTCACTGACCTTCTACTATATCTTTGGCATTTGTGGGTTGAGAAGTCTGGAAACTGCCACAATTGCCAGTGATTCAGTCCCCTGAGGTCTGCTCTGGTCCCGTCTGTGCCAGCACAGCCCTTGCATGACTACACTCCTTTCCCAGCCCAGTGGGGTAGACCCTTCCTGTTGGCCTGCCAGTCTGTCTTCAGCTGGAGATGTGTTTTACTCTGTCATTTTCTGGGTTCTGTAGCTCTAAAAAAATTTTAGAGTCATTTTTACAGGTATTTGGAGGTGTTTGAAGGAAGAGCTCCAGCAAGTTTCTGCTTTTATTCTGCTCTCTTGACTCCAACTCATGTTTTCTTCATTCAAGGTACAACACCCTACCCACCACGTCACCAAGCTCCCTCAAGCAAAGCAAAGACTTTGAAACAGCATAGGAAGAAATTTAGTAATCAAACACATCCTTCATAAACCTGGAGCACACTCTCCCACAGATAAGCACAGTGTACACAGACACAGAATTTAAAAGTATAGAAGTTATGTAGTAGGAAGAATACAAATGTGAGCTCTAAGGGACCTTAGAAATCACTAACTTGGATCATATTCTTTTTTATAAAACATGAGGTTTTATAACCAAAATGAAAAGTAAGCCTGAGAGAGAAGAAAGATCATTAGATTGAGAATAAAAAGATCTGGATTCTAGGCTGAGCTCTCTCACAAATACACATATACTAAGAGATTTCCTGGCATAGTTGGAATAAGGGGCTATGAGACTTGCCCTTCTCAATCTCTTCTGGAAGGTCCAGGAAGAAAACCAAAGCAGTGAGGGTAAGTAGCCCCTTTGAAGTCCTAGAAATATTTTTTTGGAGGGGTCAAGAGTCATTCAAAGATAGCAGCAGTTCTGATGCTGAAGGTTATCACATAACATTTTATAGTAATTATCTTTTTAATTATTAAAAAATAAATTTTGTGGGTTTCAATTAGAGTTCATTTGTCTCTTGCATATCCAGGATGTAATTATCCAGTTCAGTAGCTCTCTGGCTGTCTCTTTCTCCTTGTTTTACACACACACACACACACACACACACACACACACACACACACACACACATTCTGGGTTTTTGCTCTTTGACACTTTGACCAAGGATTGATCTTGGACAGGATAAGAGAGAATCATAAGCCAATCAATTTTTTCTCAGTATAATCTTTAATTTGAAAAAAACTTAGGGGGTGGGAGTGTGAGGAGAGAAAACATGCTTAGAGAAAAAGGTTGGGAAGAGATTGACATTTAAGGCTGAAATGAGATTTCAAGATTATTTCTAGATTCCCAATAATCATGCAACATCTGTCATCATGACTGAGGATAATTGAGGCTAGAGTAAACAGGAAATTTAATCTTGGACGGCATTAAATGTGTCCTTCTTTTCTTCACAAGATATCTTTGCACAGTTGTCATTACCTGTCCTAGAAATACACTCTGTCAATGCAATCTGCCATAAGTTCTTCCATCTATCATAATATTTATTTAAAATATTCAAATATTTGTGGGTTAACAACTTCCAAGACAGATGATCATTCTTTCATTCATTGTTGTCTCTGCTTCTTGACACAGTCCCAGGAAAGAACAGACAAGCTTCTATGCTTTGGTTCTAAAGAGGGTAGCTGTCTCTATGAGCCAACAATTTGCTGGAAAATGTGACCCCATCTATAGAGTTTGGACTGAGAAATGCCAAAGCTTTAATTTTGAATCAACATAGACATTTTGAAAGCTGTTTAGCCTCAAAATCTGGGTCATCTCTCATTTTCTCAGACTTGTTTGTAAGAAAGTTTAGGACTATAATTTATCCATTCATCTGTAAGCCCATTCTAGTGGTGTTGGCAAAAGAGTAGCCAGCAGCTCAGCCTTTCATTATGGAGTAGAAGGGGTGAGGAGGTTTTTAAAAGCCTTGCAAAATATACAGATGTGCAAGGTGAAAACACATGATTTTAAACTGATTACGTGCGCACTGAACCAGTTTCTTTTAGTAAATGTCACTGTTGAAAGGAAGCTGTGGGAATGAGGACAAATTGTATCAATAAGTGCCCACCGCTTCATTTATTTCCTGGATAAATGTCACCAATTTTAAATGCCATGAAATGCAACCTCTTCTGCCCCCCATGAATTTTGGAGAAAGGAAGATAAACATAAAATTTGGCAAGACTGCAATGCAAATAAGTTGCTTAGAACTAGTGTGCCCCCCCCTACTCTCACCAAACCCCTGTCATTTATGTACACAATCTAAGAAGTGAGAAATCTCTACAAAAGCAGAAACAGGTAGATAGCATATTGAATCATTTCTTATTTTTGTAGCAAACTCCCTTATGAAAATGTAAGAAACGTGACAGACAGCTCTGAAGGAAAAATTTTACAGGAAAACTGAACATCTAACATCAAATTATGGCTACTACCTCAATTCCTTGGTTTTCCTGAGACAAGAAAGGAGTATTGGCTGATATCCAACACAAATTGACCTTGAAGCATAAAAGGATTCACTTTTTAAAGCTCCTCAATAACATAACAGAGGCAATCTTCTATCCATACCCACCCTGCTGCTTTTCAACTCTGGGCTATTCCTCCTACAACTTGATAGTAGGGAAATTTGGGACCTGTCAGGTAAGACTGGGTGGTAGATTATGAACAGGTTATCTAAAACTGAGTGAATTAGAGGATATGGGACAGTAACACAGAGTACATAGTGAGCAATACTGCTAGACCATCAAGGTTGGGCCTAGTTATGTTATTTCTCCTCAAAACAAGCTCTTGCCATCCCTATCTCCCCAGAGGGCTCAATTCCACTTCTACCTTTTACACAAGGTCCTTCTGGATCACTTCAATTTATTTGTGCTCTTCTCATTTTTTGATTTTTCAAAATTACTTTATTATTTTATACATTTAAAAAACTTGCTCACCCATGTATATATCGTGTTTCTCTTACCCCCAGCAGACTGTAAGAGCCTTGAGGGCAAGGTGCTCTTATTTTTGTCTTTGTGTACCAAGTGTCTCGCATATTACCTTGAACAAAGCAGGTACTAAATAAGCATGTATTGATTTGATTTCTTTATGTTGCGATAAATTCTGTAAAAGAAAATCTCTCTTCTTCTCCCCACTTCATAACAACACTTAGTAACTTCTGATATAAACAGCATTTGATGATCTATGCTTTATGATCTAGGAACCTTCCATCTCTTTTTAATGGAGATGGATATGTTTAACATCCTATTACTGATGCCTTCATTTATATTGCCATTATCGTTTATATGTAATACTTTTGGATCTACATATTTTATTCTGCTTCAGTTTGCAAAATCTTTTGAAAATTATTTATAACCTTTAACCACTTTCAACTCTATTGGATAATGGCTCTTGGTCTTAAATAGTTTTTTAAATTAACTTTTGTTTATATTTTGGTTTACATCACTGATTTCCACAAGATTTTGAGTTACAAATTTTCTCCCCGTCTTTCCTCTACCCCCCACCCCAAAATAGAGATCCCTCTGTATATCCCCTCCTCCAATCTTCCCTCTCCTATATCCTCCCCCATCACCCCTCTGATTTTCTGGTAGGGTAAGATGGATCTCCCTATCCCAGTGCCTGTATATCTTATTTACCAGTTGCATGTAAATAATAATAATGGTAATATGTATATTTTTGTCATTTGATTTTAGAACTTTAAATCCTAGATTATTTCCATTCCTCCTTTGTCACCCAACCCCACTAGAAAGACAAATAATTCAGTACAGGCTATACATGTGTAGTTATGCAGCACATCTCCACAATGAACATATTGTGTAACACTGACTATATTTCCTTTCTTTCTATCCCTCCCTCCACTTATTATATTCTCTACTTTCTATCTCTCCCTTTACAGAAGTGTGTGCTTCTAACAACTCTCCCCCCAACCTGCCCTCCCCTCCATCATCCCCCCTCTCATGCCCTTCCCCCCTGCTCTCCTGTGGGGCAAGATACCAAGTTTAGAGTGTATATCATTCCCTCCCTAAGCCAAATTCAGTGAGAGTAAGGTTGACCCATTCCCTTTTTGCCTTCCTGTTCTTCCCCTCCATTATAACAGTTATCACTTGCCTTTTCTATATGAGATGATTAACTCCATTCTGTCTTTCCCTGTCTCCTCTCACTCTATTCATCTCCAACCTCTTAATTACACCTTTTAAAATATCATCTCTTGATATTCAATTGATCCTGAGCCCTCTGTCTACATATACACAAATACCTGCACTCACATATATATTCATATGCATGTATACCCTCCTATATAGACACATATGTATGTATGCGTATATATATACTTTGATAAGTTCCTTATTGTTTCTTTTCCATGTTTACATTCTCATAGTTCTTGTGTTTGAGTATCAAATTTTCTATTCGGTTCTGGTTTTTTCCTCAAGAATGCTTGAAAGTCCTCCACCTCATTGAATGACCATATTTTCTCCTGAAATATTTTACTCAGTTTTGCTGGATATACATACACAAAATATATGTAAGATTGCAAGTGGTGATGTTGAGACACAGGGAAGAGTGAGGCCCAGGAATTAGTTGGGTCACATGGAAGTCAGAGCATATTGCACTGTCCCTGGCTAGGGGATATTGCATTGCTCAAGACTCTCTTACATGGGATACCTGAGATTCCTGACTAGTGTCTCTACACCCTGGGGTCTTCATGTCCTTGTAATTGCACTTCCCCTCTCACAATTCTGCTCAGCTGGGCTGTGTCACACGTAGTGTGTGGATCTGGTGTAGATAAAAGACCCAAGCCTTGGAGGGAGGGCGAAGCCTGCCTTAAGATCCTGCTGTAAGGCTTCCCAGGTGAGACCTCAATAACCCTTCTTAGCATATATCCTTGAGCCATGACTTTTCTTTTCAAGAGAAAACACCAGCATCTTCTCCTTTGAGGTAAGTAACTGGCTGCTGCTTCAGGCAGGTTGGGTGAACCTTGACAAAGAACCCTGACAGTAGGTGATTCTTGGTTTTAATCCTAGCTCCCTTGATCTCCAGAATATCATATGCCAGGCCCTTTGGTCCCTTAATGTAGAAGTTGGGAGATCCTGGGTTATCATGATTGTGTTTCTACAGTATTCAAATTGTTTCTTCTTGGTAGCTTATAATATTTGGTCCTTGATCTGGTAACTCTGGAACCTGGCTATAACATTCCTAGGAGTTTTCTTTTTTGGGATCTTTTTCAAGAGGTGATCGGTGAATTCTTTCAAGTTCTTTTTTGCCCTCTGGTTTTAAAATATCTGGGCAATATTCCTTGAGAGTTTCTTGAAGGATGCTTTCTAGGTTCTTTTTTTGATCATGGCTTTCAGGTAGTCCAATAATTTTTAAATGATTTTTCCTGGATCTATTTTCCAGGTCAGTGGTTTTTCCAAGGAGATAATTCCATTGCCTTCTATTTTTTCATTTGTTTAGATCCATTTAATAGTATCTTGATTTCTCATAAAGTCATTTGCTTCTATTTGCTCCACTCTAATTCTGAAGGAATTATTCTCTTCAGCAAGCTTTTGAGATTCTTTTTCCATCTGGCAGATTCGACTTCTTAAGGCATTCTTCTCCTCATTGACTTTTTGGTCCTCCTTTGCCATTTGAATTAATCTATTTTTAAGGTGTTATTTTCTTCCATCATGTTGTTGACTCTTTTATCATGATTTTCTTGCATTATTCTCATTTCTCTCCCCAATTTTTCCTCCAATTTTCTAATTCAGTTTTCAAATTCCTTTTTAAGCTCCTCTATGGCCTCTATCCAGTTTGTAGTTTTCTTGGAAGCTTTTGGTGTGGAAGTTCCATTCCATGCTTTGGTCCTTTTTGTTCCCAAAAAAGGAATCTAAATTTGGTTTATTGGGCTTGCTTAGCTTCCTTTGCCTGCTCATGTTGCCAGTCAATTACTTGGCTTTTGAACTCACTAGTAAAACTCTGCTTGGAGAGAGGAGAGCTCTGTCCCAAATTGGTAGGGTTTTCACAGCTGCTGGAGCTATTAGGAGGCTGCCATTTTTTGTAGCCCCCACCAGCTTAGGCTCACTGAAAACACACCTCAGGACTACCACCCAAGACCGCGATCCAATCCAGGCAGCTCGAGGCAAGAGCACTTAGCCTCTGAATGATCGCTTGTCCCCCCTGCAAGCTGCAGGCTGTGAGCTCTGAAGCAGCCATTTGGAAGTGGCTGCAGGGCCACCCCTTCACACTGCTGCTAGCTCTGGAGGCAGTTCGACAGGGCCCTCTTCCCCAAATATAGTGGAGTTCCACTGACCTTTTCCCTTTATCCTTGGCTCTTGCGGGTTGGTGATTCTGGAAATCACCACAGCTGCTGATGATCCTCTCTCCTGAATGCTACAGCCATCTCTTCTCCTAGACACCCTGGGATTGTAACTGCTTGAAGCTTGGCTCTGCTTCCAGTGCTGCGATGACTGCCTGCCAGGCTGCCTTCAGTGGGAGCTTTGTTACTCCATCATTTTTGTGGAATCTGGAGCTCTAAAATTTGTTTAGAGTCATATTTTTAGGTATTTGAAGTGGTATTGGGAAGAGCTCGTGGAGTTCTAGTATTTCTATGCTGTCATCTTGACTCTGCCTGGTCTTAAATATTTTTGTCAATTATATATGTGCATGATTACACAGATGTAATAAAAATATGTTATGATATATATGTATATGAGTATAAATATGCATATGTAGTCATTATTATTCATTATTGTAGGATCATAGATTTGTTTCTGGAGGGAACTTGATATATAATCTAGTCTACTACTTTTATTTTAGTTGTATTGACTGTAAATATTTTCACAACCTACAATTTCTTTTCCTATGATCTTTTCTCTGATTTTATTCAAACAGAACTATTTAAAACATTAGGTTAGGTAGCCAAGATTGTGGCGTAGGAGGAGCAAGGTACTGCAGCTCCCATAGAGCCACCTCAAATACCCATAAAATATGACTTTAAACAAATTTTAGGGCTCTAAAATGCACACAAATATACCTCCTGCTGAAGGCTAGTTCGGCTTGAAGGGACTATCTCAGCACTGGGAGCCAAAACCAGGCCAGCCTGAAACCGGGGTTGGCCCTAGGAGTTGCTGGATGAGCCGAGCCACAGCTGGAGCTTCAGGAGAGTGGATCAGCAGCAGCTGTGGGAGTTTCCAGAATTATCAAGCCATAAATAAGAAACAAGGACTAAGTGAAAGGTCAGTAGATCTTAGCTAAACTTGGGGAAGAAAAGTGGGTCTGGCCAAACTGCCTCCAGGGCAAGGCAGCAGAAGTGGAGGCCCTGCAGCTGTCTCCAGGTTGCTGCTTCAGAGCTCCTGGCCTGCAGACTGCAGGGGGGCCAAGTGATCATTCAGAGGCCAAGTGCTCTTGTGTTGAGCAGCCTGGATCCAGATCATGGTCTTGAGTAGTGGTCCTGGGGTGCATTTTCAGTGAGCCAAAGCTGGTGAGGCCTGCAAAAAAAAAAAACAAAACAACAGCCCAGTAATAGCTCCAGCAGCTGGGAAAACCCCACCAATTTGGGACAGAGATTTCCCCTCTGGAAGCAGAGTTCCATAGAGCTAAAAAATCATTGACTGGCCATCATGAACAGGCAAAGGAAGCAAAGTAAGAACAGCAACCAA
>JAQQSU010009779.1:0-12598 GCA_028627135.1 Pseudochirops cupreus | reverse complement strand
CCTGTTTACCTTCTCATGCTTCTCTTGCTTCTCATATCTGAATGTCAAATTTTCTATTCAACTCTGATTTTTTCTTCAAGAAAGCTTGAAAATCCTCTATTTCACTGAATGACCATATTTTCCCCTGAAACATTATACTCAGTTTTGCTGGGTAGGTGATTCTTGGTTTTAATCCCAGCTCCTTTGATCTCTGGAATATCATATCCCAAGCCCTTCAATCGCTCAATGTGGAAGCTGCCAGATCCTGTGTTATCTTGATTGTGTTTCCACAGTCTTCAAATTGTTTCTTCTTGGCTGCTTGTAATATTTTCTCCTTGATTTGAGAACTCTGGAACCTGGCGATAATATTATTAGGTGTTTTCTTTTTGGGATCTTTTTCAAGAGGTAATTTGTGAATTTTTTCAAGTTTTATTTTGCCCTTTGGTTCTAAAACATCAGGGCAATTTTCCTTGAGAATTTCTTGAAGGATGCTTTATAGTTCTTTTTTTGATCATGGCTTTCAGGTAGTCCAATAATTTTTAAATTGTCTCTCCTGGATCTATTTTACAGGTCAGTGGTATTTCCAAAGAGATATTTCACACTGCCTTCTATTTTTTCATTTGTTTGGATGTGTTTAATTAGTATCTTGGTTTCTCATAAAGTCATTAGCTTCCATTTGCTCCAATTTAATTCTGAAGGAATTATCCCTGTCAGTGAGCTTTTGAGATTCTTTTTTCCATCTGACAAATTTGGCTTTTTAAGGCATTCTTCTGCTCGTATTTTGAGCCTCTTTTGCCATTTGAGTTAATCTATTTTTTTTAAGTTGATACATTCTTCTGTCAGGTTGTTGACTCTCTTTTCATGATTGTCCTGTATTATTCTTATCTCTCTTCCCAATTTTTCCTCCACTTCTTTTATTTGGTTTTCAAAATCCTTCTTAAGCTCCTCTATGGCCTGTAACCATTTCATATTTTTCTTGGAAGCTTTTGGTAAAGGAGTTCTGACTGTGTTGTCTTCCTGCTGTTCCATGCTTTGAACCTTTTTGTCGCCAAAAAAGGAATCTAAAGTTGGATGGCTATGCTTGCTTTGCTTCCTTTGCTTGCTCATATTGTTACTCAATTACTTGACTTATAAGCTTTTTGCCAAAGTGGAACTCTGCTTCCAGAGAGGAGAGATTTGTCCCAAATCACTGGGATTTTTGCAGCTGCCAGAGCTATTAGTTGGGTGCTCTTTGAAGCCTCCACATGCTCTGGCACCTGATCACACACTCCAGGACCTCCACCCAAGACAGCAATCCCGACCCAAGCAGGTTAAAGCAAGAGCAATTACCCCTCAGAATGGTCACTTGGTCCCCTTACAATCTGCAGGCCAGGAGCTCTGAAGCAGCCATGTGGAGGCAGCTGCACAGCCACCATGCCTGAGCTGCTTCTCCCTTTGGGGGCAGAGGCTGGACTACATTCTTGTGTTCTCAAAGTCCACACTGACCTATCACTTTTTCTTTTCAGCATTTATGGGTTGCTAATTCTGGAAACAGCCACAGCTGTTGGTGATACACTCTTCCAAAGTCCCTCCAGCCACAACTGATTGGGCTGCCCTGGGGCTAAAACCATGGGCTCCTCGACTCTCAGCAGACAGTCATGAACCCTTCCTGCCAGCCTTCCAGGCTGTCTTCAGCGGGAGCTTTGCTTCTCTGTCACTTTGTGTGTTCTGTAGCTCTAAAGTTTTTTTACAGTCAGATTTTATAGGTATTTGAGGTGGTTATGGGGGGAGCCATGGAGTTTTCCTGCTTCTATGCCACTATCTTGGCTCCACCCCACCATGAGTTCTTTAAAAGCTTTTCTTTGAAATTATTGGCTTAATATTAGACGCAAGGATAGAGTTTTCACTTACTTCTTATAATTTCTTTACTCTGTTTATTCAATCTAATCCAATTCAATTCAATTTAGCTAACATTTAATAAGTACCTAGTAAGAATAAGAAACTATAATGGGTTTTGGGGGAACAAAGATGGAAGGACAATATCCCTGCCTTCAATGAGCTTGTAGTCTCTTAGGAAAAATTTTAAAAAATAACTTCATTCAATCACTTATTAGCCAACTACCAGGCACGAGGAATTTCATTCAGCTCTGGTGATACCAAAACAAAAAATAATAGTCATTGCCATCAAGGAGTTCACAATTTATCTCAGAAAAAAAAAATATATATATATATATTCTTATAAGTATGTGTAAATATTTGCAAAATAATTGCATGGAAATTTTTGGAGGGGGGAAGGAAAGTCACTAGCAACAGGGGATATCAGTAAATGCCTCTTTTGGGAGCTAGTATTATAGCTGAATTTGGAAAAAAAAACACCAGGAATTATATGAGGCCATGGTAAGTAGGGAATGTATTCTAAGTATGTGGAAGAGACCCAAAGATGAGAAACAGAAGATAATATGTGAGGAAGAGTAAGATATCCAGTTTAGGTGAAACACATAGTGTGTGAAAAAGAATAATTCTATAATGGGAAATTGAAACCGCATTCTAATTAATAAATTCAAACAACATAATACATGAAAAGTGCTTTGCAGACCTTAAAGCACTGTAACGGTAATTAGCAAAACAGTATTTTATCCTAGACTTAGAGTAATTGGAGTTTATTCAGTAGTAGAGTGACATGTAAACACACACACACACACACACACACACACAGTGTTTCAGGAATATAATTCTGGTGAGTTTATGGAGAATGACTTTAGAGGGGGGGAGGTAGGGACAACAAATAGCAGATTATTTCTTTCTATGGTCCAGGCAAGAAGCAATAAGGTCCTTTTGGTAACTGATATTTTTGAAATACATTATTTGATGTTGTAGTGACAAATGATAGGACTCTAATGTGTAGTAACTAAGTTTAAGTGGTTCTAAAGACCATAAACAAGTAAGCAGTAACAAATAGCTTGTTCTTTTCCACTGCACTAGCCCCTTCTGACTCTGTATCAAGCATTTTATCCAGTTCCTAACTAAACAAAGGGCAGCTAGGTGGCACAGTGTATAGAGCTCCAGAAATCAAGAAGACCCATCTTTCTGAGTTCAAATTTGGCCTCAGACACTTACCAGCTATGTAACACTGGGTAAATTGCTTAACCTTCTTTACCTCAGTTTCCTCATCTGTACAACAGGCTGGAGAAGGAAATGGCAAACTATTCCATTATCTTTCCCAAGAAATCCACAAATGGAGTCCTGAAGAGTCAGACAGGACTGAAAAACAACTGAACAAGAATTATTAAATAAGACTGAGCAGACTACAGAGGCTGTAAGCCAACACCCATTCCTGCAGTCTCCAATCACCAATTTATGCCTTTACTAAATTTCTGATTCTGATAAGGCAACTCTCCAAACTAAAGTCTGATACTGATCAGTGAGCCAGGAAAATTTCCCAACACATGTAGGTCTGATTATTAATGTTCTCTCTGACATTTGGCATTTGGCATTGATTGCCTGTTCTCAACCACATTTATTGTTAAGATATATTTTTTTTGTTCAGACCCCACTCTGAGCATGTACTCCCACCAATAAATTTGCCTCTGCACAGGTCTCCCTTGCCCACTCGCTAAGTGACTTTGGTTCTGTGGGACTGAATCTCCATCTATCTGTATCATCATATAGTATATGTATATGACTGTTGTTGTTGATGGTGGTGGTGCTAGTGTTTTTATCTCCTTGCTGAATGTCAAAGTAATGAAGCTCATGTATGTGCTAGTTTCCCAGGTATTAATATTCTATTAATTCCCAAATCCAGGTCTTTACTCTAACTTGAGCCATGAAGAGAAAAGTAACAGGCCTGGAGTAGAGTGATTGCAGTACATGGAATGGAAGCAAGCAAATGAAGAGATGTTATGTTGATAGAATTGACAAAAAGGAAGAGGAACCATAGTAGAAAGGAAAGACAAATAGTTCCAGAATCAAAAGACATGGAATCAAATTCCAACTCTGATGCTCTTCATGACCCTATTTCAGGTTTTCTTTGCAAAAATATTAGAGTGGTTTGCCATTCCTTCTCCAAATCATTTTACAGATGAAGGAACTGAGGCAAATGGGGGTAAATTATTTGCCCAGGATCACATGGCTAGCAAGTGCCTGAGGCCAGATTTGAACTCGTGAACATGAGTCTTCCTGATTTTAGGGCCAGTCTTCTATGTACTGTACCACCTAGGTGCCTGAGTGGCCTTGGACAAGCTTAACCCCTGTGGGTTCCAGATTATTTATTTATAAAATAAGGGAGATAGTCTAGATAAGGGAATGGGCAAACCACTGGTTAAGAGCCAAATTCAGCCTGCTGTCTTTTTTTTTAAACTAAGACATTTTAAAAACCTTTTTATGATATAATACAATAATTATAAAGTGCTAAAATTATACTTAGCCTTACAAAAAAAGCAGAGGTTTGAATCTGACCCAAGCAGCAGTTTGGTAGATACAGGGTCTAGACTCTAGATGGTCTATAAAGGCCCTTTTACCTTGAAAACTATGATGCTAAAACTTTGCAAGTGACTGGCAATTTGAGTTAAGGGAAAGTAAGGAATTAAGGATTAATCTTTAATACTAACTACAGGAAAAAAAATACTTACAGAGGGGAAAATATAGAATCAGATGAAGTTTGATGTGAAATTAACCTTAGAATAAGAGTACTGATTGTATAAGTAACCTTGGCATGATCTAGTCTAATCCATTTATTTTTTGTAGATGAGTAAGTTACTAGAGAAGTGAAGTGACCCGAGCCAGGCCATCTATTTAGTTAGAGGATGAGTGAAGCAACAGGCCCAGATCTATAGTGCTATATCTATACATGGTACTAACTGCAAGAACAAAATTCCTTCACTGAAGTCCTACAATTTCTAAATGACTGGACCAGAGAATAATTTATATTGAACAATAATGTCCAGACACTCCAAGTAGCTAATATATTTCAGCATTGACACCAAAGGGCAATCATACCTGGCCATACATCAAAGACATTAGCTCCATAACCAGTCTCAATATAAAACATCTGAAACCCAGCTGAATCTTTATTTTTCTAGGATCAAAATGTCATGCCTAAAATATCAAAATATTTCATCTACAAATGTCTCTTTAATGAGTTATTTACTTGGCTATCTCACTGTTAAATGACACTATGATGATGCCTAATTTTTGAGGATCTGTCATCTTTTTCTCAAAAGCCAAGTCCTTGGTGTTCATATTTGAGCAACGTGGCATAGTGGATAGAACACAGGAATCAAAGTCAGTCAGTCCACAAACATTTATTTAGCACCTACTATGTGTTAGCACTGTGAAAAATTGCTGTGGAAACAAAAGGAGGCAACAGACAGTCAGGAAATTCACGATCTCATTCCAGTAAAATCCTAGTTTTGTATCCTGTCTCTAAAATGTACTTTCTTTTGGGATAATAGCAAGTCATTGAAGATATTCCTGACCCCATTCTGACTTTCCTGATTTTGTCACCATGCCTAATCTACCTTCTCAGTTTAGAAAGTCCTTCTGCTTTTTTAGCCTTCTGATTCTGGAAAATTCCTTTGTCCCCACAGCCTTCTCTTCCCGATATGAGGAAGTGAACAGGCCAGAGCTGTCTTTCACTCCTTTCCCAGACTCACCCTTCAGACTTTGCTACCACGTCCCTGTGCAGCTACCATATCAACCCTTTTCAGATCCTTTTTAGCACTAGAAATATGTGTGTGTGTGTGTGTGTGTGTGTATGTGTGTGATTCTATCTATTCTATTTATCAGTTCTTTCTCTGGATCCAGATAGCATCTTCCTTCATATGTTTTTTGCAGTTTTTTCTTAAAACACTATTGTTGTTACTATATACAATGTTCCCTTGGTTCTACTCATTTGGGTCTTCATTATTTCATGAAAGTCTATCCATGTTTTTCCAAGATAATCAAGATCATTATTTCTTATAGCACAGTTGTCTTCCATCACAATCACATACCAGAACTTGTTCAGCCATTCCCCAATTCATAGGCACCCATATTTTACTTCTAATCTTGGAATGATTGGTTTTGTTTGTGCAAAAACTTTTCAAAATTTAAAACTAAAATTTAAAATAAAAAAATTATCCATTTTACCTTCTATAATTCTCTCTCTCTTGTCTGGCTATAAATTCTTCCTTTATCCATAGATCTGACAGGTAAACTATTCCATTTTCCCTTAATTTGCTTATGGTATCATTCAATATGTCTAAATCATGTACCCATTTTGACCTAATCTTTATAAATTGATTGAGATGCTAATCTATAACTAGTTTCTGCCAAAGTGCTTTCCAGTTTTCCTAACAGTTTTTGTCAAATAATGAGTCTTGACACCCAAATTTAAATTTTTGCATTTATGAAACACTGGATTATTATGGTCATTTTGACATCCTTGACATTTTTTTTCCCTCTAGAGAGATTTTGTTATTTTTTTTCTAGCTCTATAAAATAATATGGGTAGCTTTGTTGTTATGGCCCTGAATAAGAAAATTAATTTAGGTAGAATTGTCTGTATTTTTTTAAATTAAACTGGCTTAGCCTTCACATAAACAAATTGGCAGGTAGACTCACAAGTATTTTACCTACATTTATTTTAAATAGAATATCTCTATCCCTTGCTGTTGCACTTTGTTAGTAATATACAGAAGTACTGATGCTTAGTATGGGTTTATTTTAAAACCTGCAACTTTGTTAAAGTTGTTAATTATATAAACTAGTTTTTTTTTTCAGTTCATTCTTAATGATTCTTTAAGTAAAACATCATATCATCTGTGAAGAGTAATAGTTTTGTTTCTTCATTGCCTATTCTAATACTTTTCTTCTCTTATTGCTATGGCTACCATTTCTAGTACAGTATTGAAAAATAGTGGTGATAATGGTCATCCTTGCTTCAACCCTGATCTTATTTGAAAGGCTGCTAGCTTTTCCCCATTGTAAATAATGTTTGCTGATGGCTTTAGACAAATACTCTTTACTATTTTTAAAGAAAGCCCCTTTTATTCCTATGTTTTCTAGTGTTTTTAATAGGAATTAATGCTGTATTTTGTCAAAAGCTTTTCTGCATCTATTGAGATGATCATATGATTTTTTTTTGTTTTGTTATTGATGTGGTTAATTATCCTGATTTTTTCCCTTAATATTAAATCACCCCTGTATTTCTAATATAAATCCAATCTGGTCCTAGTATATGATATTTGTGATATATTATTGTAATATTCTTGCTAATGTTTGATTTCAAATTTTTGCATCAGTATTAATTAGGGAAATGCATCTCTTCTTTCTCTGTCTCTTCCAGGTTTATGTAACAGTACTATATTCGCGTTGTAAAGGGAATTATTTGGGATTCCTTCTTTATCTATTTTCCCAAATATTTTAAATGATATTGGAATTAACTGTACTTCAAATGTTTTTTAATATGCACTTGTTATTCCATCTGTTCCTGAGGATTTTTCTCAGAATATTCATTGATGGCTTGTGTAATGTCTTTTCCTAAGATAAAATTATTTAAGTATTCTATTTTTACTACCTGTATCTTCTCTCACCTCTTAATTTGTTTTTTAGATATTTTCCAATCATATTTATTTCACTCACATACCCTTTACATATACTCCCAATTGCCTTAATAATATTAAATTCTGTATAAGTTACAATTGTCATATTCCCATGCAGCAAAGGAAATACTTTAACATTATTGAATGCTTTATGATTTCTCTTTTCTGTTTACATTTTTATACTCCTCTGAGTCTTGCATTTGAAAACTGAATTTTCTATTCAGCTATGTTCTTTTCACCAGCAATGAAATCCCACTATTTCATACAATGACCACCTTCCCCCTAAAATGTGATATTTAGTTTTTTTGGGTTGGTGATTATTGATTGAAATCCTAGGATTGCAACTTCTGCAAGCCAAGATGGCAGAATAAGCAGTAAGCCATCATCACCCTCCCTCATTGACCATAAAAAATGTGGAGGATATTGCTCCAGGAAAAATCCTAGAACAGTGGAGCCAGCAGATATATAGTGTACAGTAGCTTTCTTTAGTTTGGTAGGCTAGAGAGATAAACAGGAAAGGATCTTCTTGCTGTGGCTGAAGGAAATCAGTACAGGACTGGGGGGAGGTGTCCAAGCAAACCAGTGGCAAACCCTACCTCAACTGGCCAATGGGGTAACCTGAACTCCAGAGCAGAGCAGCATGCAAGCACCAACACCAGGCAAACACCAGCCAGTACCACCAGCTCCAGCTCAGTACCAGGTAAATTACTAGACCACAAGAAGCTCCAAGTGTCAACACATAAAACCAATAACCGGAATCCTATCTCCAAGCACAAGAAGTCTGCAATAGTGCCTGCTGTGCCCCAAAAGCAGACATTAACTTTGAGGAGAAAAAAAGAAAGTCAAGCAATATAAGCTAAAATAAACAAGGAAAAGCAATGGACATGGAGAAATTTCTTGGTGACAAGAAAGATCAAAACACAAATTCAGGAGAGGACAACATTGTCAATATACACACATCTGAAACCTGAAAGGGGAATATGAACTGATCTTGGGCCCAAAAAGCCTTTTTGAAAGAGCTCCAAAAGGATTTTGAAAGTCAAATAAGAGAGGTATAAGAAAAACTGAACAATTCTTTAAAAAATACAATTGACAAAATGGGGGAGGGGAAGTACACTGAAGAAAAGAAACTCCTCAAAAATTAGAATTGGCCAAATGGAAAAGGAAATACAAAAGGAAACTGAAGAAAACAATTCATTAAAAATTAGAATGGGGCAAGTGGAAGCTAATGACTCTGCGAGACCCCAAGGATCAGCGAAATAAAATCAAAAGAATGAAAAAAAAATGGAGAAAATGTACACTACACCATTAGAAAGACGACTGATGTGAAAAATAGATCCAGGAGAGATAATTTTACTGGTCTATGTGAAAGTCATGATTAAAAAAAAAAAAGAGCCTGGACAGCATCTTTAAAGAAATAATCAAGGAAAACTGCCCTGAGGTCATGGAACCAGAAGGTAAAATAGCCTTTGAAAGAATCCACTGATCACCTCCTGAAAGAAATTCCAAATTGAAAGTGCCAAGCAATATTGTAGCTAAATTCCAGAACTATCAGGTCAAGGAGAAAATACTTTAAGCAGCAAGAAAGAAATAATTCAAATATCATCAAACCACAGTTAGGATTATGCAAGACCTTATAGTTTCTACATTAAAAGACTAGAAGACTCAGAATATGATATTCCATAAAGCAAAGGAGCTTGGATTACAAACAATAATCAAATACTCACCAAAACTGAGCATAATATTTCAGTGTAGGAGATGGATATTAAAAGAAATAGGAGAATTCCAGACTTTCCTGATGAGAAGCCAAAGCTCATCAGAAAATACGATCTTCAAATATGAGACTCAAGAGAGGCATTAAACAGGAAAATAAAAGATAAACAGGAAAAGAAAAGAAATGTTATTCAGTAAGGACAAACTGTTTAGATTGCTACGTGGGAAGATGATACTTATAACTGTTGAGAACTGTATCTTTACTACAACATCTAGAAGGGAAACACATAGACAGAGGAAATGGGTTTAAGTTGACTTTGATGAGATGATAAAAAACCTAATTAAGTGTTGAAAAGGGATTATAATGGGAGAAGAGGAAAGGAAGAAGCAAAAAAGGGTAAATTAAATGAAGAGACACAAAGATATATTATAGTACAGGCAAAGAAGGGAGGGAGATGAGCATTGTTTGAACTTTGCTCTCACTGAAACTGGCTCAAAGAAAAAAAATAATGTATTCAGTTTTATAAAGAAATCTAACTAGTCCTATAGGCAATTGGAAGAGAAAGAGGGAAGAAAAGGGAAGGAAGGATAGAAAGGAGGGAAGAAGTAGTAAAGCAAAAGGGAAAGAAAAGAGAGAGAAGCTGATAGAAGGGAGGGAAAATTGAGGGAAGTAGTGGTCAAAAGGAAAACTCTAATAATAATGGAAAGGGAGAAAGGAGGGGAAAAAAGTATAAATAGGGGGCAGAATATGATGGAAGGAAAGACACAGTTAGTAATCATAATTTGAAAGTGAATGGGATGAACTCTCCCATGAAATGGAATTGGGCAGCAGAATGGATTAAAAATAATAATCCTATAATATGGTGTTTACAATAAACACCATTAAAACAGAGAGATACACATGTGGTAAAGGTAAGAGGCTGAAGTAGAATATATTGTGCTTCAGCTGAAGTAAAAATAAAAAAAGGCATGGGTAGCAATCCTGATCTCAGAAAAAGCAAAAGCAAAATTAGATCTAGTTAAAAAGAGATAAGGAAGGAAATTATATGCTACTAAAGGGTACCATAGACAAAGAAGTAATATCATAACAAAACATATATGCAACAAGTGATATAACATTGAAATTCTTAGAGAAAAATTAAGGGAGTTATAGGAAGAAAAAGCCAACAAAACTAAATTAATGGGGGATGTCAAGCTTCTCCTCTCTTAACTAGGTAAATCTAAACACAAAATCAAGAAAGAAGTCAAGGACAGGATTAGAATTTTAGAAACGTTAGATATGGTACACCTCTGGAGAAAACTGAATAGTGATAAAAAGGAATATACCTTTTTCTCAGTGGTATGTGTGTGTATGTATACACATATACATATATATATATACACATAAACATATACATATATATACACATATACATATACACACTTATACATACACACATATATGTATGTATGTATACACACACACACACACACATATATATATATTTATATATATATATAGACATATACATATGTCTATATATATATATCACCTACACAAAAACTGACCAAGTACTAGGGCATAAAAATTTCACCACCCAGTGCAGAAAGGGAGAAATATTAAAAGTATCCTTTTCAAATCATGATACAAAAAAAAAATTTAATCAAGGACCACAGAAACACAGACAAAAAATTAACTGAAAACTAAATAATCTAATCCTAAAAAATGACGGGGTAAAACAACAAACATAGAAACAATCAATAATTTCATCCAAGAAAATGACAATAATGAGGCAATATACCAAAACTTAGGGATGCAGCAAATGTAGTTTTAAGAGAAGTTTTATATTTCTAACTGTTTACATGAATACAATAGAGAAAGAGATCAGGGATTAGGCATACAAGTAAAAAAGCCAGGGGGGGAAAAAAAAACAAATTAAAAACTGCCAACTAAACATGAAATTAAAAATACTGAAAATCAAAGGAGAAACTCATGAAATTGAAATTAAGAAAACTATTGAACTAATACATAAAACTAAGAGCAGTTTTTATGAAAAAAAATAATAAAATAGAAAAAAAAAACTTTAGTTAACTTGATTCTTCCTTAAAATGATAAGTGGCATCTACATAAAACCATAAGCAAATATTCTATGCAATGGGGATAAGCTAGGAGCATTTCCAATGAAATTGAGGGTGAAACAAAGATGACCTTTACCACAACTGTTATTCATTATGGTATTAGAAACGTTATTTTAACCATAAGAGAAATAAAAGAAATTGAAGAAATGAGAATAGGCAAAAAAGAAGCAAAGCTATCACTTCTTCCAGATGGCATGGTGATAAATTTAGAGGATACTGGAAAATCAAATAACAAAACTACTTGAAATAATAAACAACTTAAGCAAATTTGCAGAGTTTAAATAACCCCACACAAATCATTGGTATTTCTGTATATTACTAACATAGACAAACAGCAAGGAATAGGAAAAGAAATTTCATTTGAAGTTACAGTAGACATTTTAAAATATTTGGGAGTCTACCTGCCCCCCCCCAAAAAAATCCAGAAACTATATCAACAAAACTTCAAAAAACATTTCACAGAAATAAAGTTATATCTAAATAACTGGAAAAAAACATCAGTTGCTCATGGGTAGATCAAGTTAATATCATAAAAACGAAAATTCTACCTAAATTAATTTACTTATTCAGTGTCATACCAATAAAACTATCAAAAATTCATTCATACAGCTAGAAAAAATAACAAAAATTCATCTGAAAGAACAGGTCCAAAATATCAAGAGAATTAATGAAAAGAAATGCTAGGATAGGTGGCCCAGCCCTACCAGATCTCAAATTGTATTATAAAGGAACAATCTTCAAAACTACTTGGTACTGGCTAAGAAACAGAGTAGTGTATTAGTGGAACAGGTTAGGTACATAAGACACAGTAGTTAATGACTATAGTAATGTACTGTTTGATGAAGCCTAAGACCCCAACTTCTGTGATAAGAACTCCCCATTTGACAAAAAAAACATGGGGAAAACTGGAAAATAGAATGGCAGAAACTGGGCATAACCCAATAACTTTTTTTTTGTTTGTTTTTATTTTTTTGTTGTTTATTTACTTTTAATTTACAAGATTCAGTTCCACATTCACTTGAGTTTCAGATTTTCTCCCCTCCCTCCCTCCCCCCCATGGTGGCATGCAATCGTGTGAAGGATCTGCAAATACTTTCACATTGTACAATAGTGTGGTTATATAGAAGAGTTGTAACCAATGAGTGATCACTGGGAAAGGGAAAAAAAAAAGAAGCAAAACCAGACATGAAAGAGAACAATAGCGTGTTTTGCTTCAGTCTCCAATTAAA
>JAQQSU010009778.1:0-12598 GCA_028627135.1 Pseudochirops cupreus | reverse complement strand
CAGGTAATTATGAAGTCCATCTCCTTCCCATTTCTTATAGCACAATAGTATTCCATTACATTCATATACCATAGCTTGTTCAGCCATTCCCCAATTGATGGGCATCCCCTATATTTCCAGTTTTTTGCAACCACAAAGAGAGCTGCAATAAATATTTTTGCACATATGGGACCTTTTCCCACTTCTGTGATCTCTTTGGAATATAATCCCAACAGTAAGCCTGGCTTTTTTGTTAATGATTTTTAAAAATATTAAAATTTAATATTAAATTTAATATTAAATTTAACATTAAAAAACCTTATTAACTAAAAAAACGTATTTTTCTATCATTTGGAGAAGAAACAAATCTTAATGCATTTTCAAGCAGACATCAACCTCATTAAGATAAGTTTTTGAGGATATAGTCCCTACTTGTGTGATTGAATTTACAAACGAGTAATGATTATTGCTGACGCCTCCACTTTCTCTTTATCTACTGAGAGGCATACAGTTAGTTGCTATAGAGCATATCTGAAGGGTTGTTTTCCCTCTAGGGCCCCCCCAGATAACAAATAGTCAGCAGAAAATAAAGAAAAGTACTTTCAGGCCTGTGTAGGAGTTAGGCAAACATAAATTATTATCTGCTCTCAGTGTGAAGCTGAAATGGGCACAGGGGAAACCGTTCTTATTCTTGGCAAGGGCTTCAGCTCATAAAATGTGCTCCTTTCAGAGATTCATCTGGGCCCTTCTGACTTGGGGTCTTGGGTCTGACATCTTTGTAGGGCAGGAGAAGGATCTCTCAGCCCTCGAACTAATCTGTTGGGAGTTGCATGGGCTGCAGTGCATTACTAAATTTAACTGTCAGGATTCTCTTTCTACCTTGGAGGAGCCAAGTGAAACCTTCCCTGCATTTTGTCTCTTGCCCCATAGGAAACCTCATGCTGGCGGCATGGGAACTCAGGAAAAAGCCAAGTTAAGGCACACCTGATTGCGGAAACCCAGGGGAAATTGAAGTGATTAAGGAGAATTAATAAAGGGAAGGCTTTGTGGAAGGGATATTTCTGAAAGGAGGGGCGTGTTATAGACAGGTATGTTATAGGCATGTTATATTTGTTGGTCAAAAACATTTCTTGGCATTTGTGGAAGAAATGAACTTTCCTCTGCTTGTTTCTAGGTTTCCTCCAGGCTTTCCCAGCTTTTGTTCTGTCAAGCTCTGAGCTGAGTGAAAACTAATCATTTCATCGTCTTTTATGCTGGACTGGGGGAAAAGTGAGGATGGTATAGATTTGGGTCAGCAGGATATAGTGATGAAATTGATTGGGCTTGGAACACTTTGGGAATTATTGACATGTTACTACATAGTTACATCAAGTTGAACAGTTGCCTTCCATGATTCTGCCTCGAGAAAGCAAAATTTCTCACGTGAAAGATTATTTCCCAGAGTCCTACAGGATTAATTTTAGTCTGGTTTATTTGAAGCCTATCTATGCTACATTTCTTGCTCTCTAAGGAGACTGCTGAAGAGAAAGAAATGTGTGAACTTGTCCCTTAACACTCCATCAACAGCCATTTTAGGTCAATTCAATGTGACAAGTAATTTTAAAAATATATTATTTATTTATATGTAACATTAATTTTTTAAAAAATTTGAGTTCTGGATTCTCTCTCTTCCACCCATTGTAAAGGCAAAAAATACGATATCAATTATATATGTGAAATCATGCAGAACATATTTCCATATTAGCCATGTAGTAAAAAAAAAAGCAAGAAAAGTAAAGTGAAAAAGTATGTTTCAATATGCATTCAGACTCCATTGGTTTTTTTCTTTGGAGGTGTCTAACATTTTTCATCCCAAGGCCTTTGGAATTTTGATAATTATTTATTATCCATTTACTACGTGTGTTATACTTAGAGTACATAAGGAAATACAGATTTTTTTCCCAAACCTGTGATTTCATTGGTACAAGAAATGCTTTCTACCAATAGAGATGACAATTAATTTGCACTTTGTAGTCTTGGAGAGTTTAAGTGATCTATCAAGGGTTCCCCAACCAAGATGGAGAGGTTAATAGTGATCAACCAAGGGTCCCCCAGTGAAAATGGAGAGGTTGATTGACCTACCAAGGGTCACACCACCAGGATGTCACAGAGGCTGGCCTTGAATTCAGATTTTCCTGACCCCAAGTTTTCTTTTTGTCTACCATGCCACATCGTAGAAGTCCTGAAAATAAAGAGGGATCAGGAAAGGCCTCTTCTAGGCGGTAGCATTTGAACTAAGCCTTGAAGGCTGGAAAACTACCCTAAATAAGGCAGAAGTTTTATTTGAATATTTACAATTTGAAACACTTCTTTTAATGCAATGTTGATAAGTCAGGGCTAGCTACTGATTCCTACTGAGCAAGCCCTACATTGCAGAGTAGGTCAAGTTTGCCTTCAAATCATCTTTTTTCCAAACTCCCAGTTCTACCTTGTCTCACACATGTATTTCCTTCTTTGGTATCTAGAATTATACTGCTTTTTCACTAAAAACTTGACCTCAGAAAGGGATATAACACTTATTTGCATTAATACACAAATAATTGGCAATAGCTTTAAGTGTTTTCTTTCCTAGATATAACTCTATTTCAATAGGGAAAAAAGCCTTAATTTGGAGCCTTCTGTCATTCACAAGTTTGTGTGCAGCAGTTACTATAGACTAATATCCCTTATATTATAGACTTGAGGCTCACTAGCATTTCAAGCAACAAGTAGTGGTGAGGCTTATATGTCACCTCTTCTTGTTTCTTACTGCTTTAAAAGATAGCCAGGGGAAGACAGCATGCTGTTTTCCCCAAAGCTGGTCAGCCATGACTTCAAGTATTTTGACTGGAAAAAGGTAGTGACCTTTTAGTTGCCAACCTCAAAGCCTATGCAATTCAATTAAATTCAGCAAGCATTTCTTAAGCAAAATACTCTATTACATGTTGGGGGTAGGTAGGTACAAGGGAGAAGATGAGAAAATAGTTGCTGCCTGCAAAGAACTTACATTCTACTGAAACTAATTCTTGGTCTCTTGTTTCCTATTGATTGAAAGACTTCAGATGAGGAATCAGAAATTATTCTACATGAAAAGGTGGGGAAATTTCAGGAATCTGTAAGCAGATAGACCGAGCCACCAGTATGATATGACAATGAAGAAAAATAACATAATCCCAGGCTGAATTAAAGCCACAGTGTTCAAAGTGAAAGTGGTAATAGTCTTCCTGTACTCTAGTACAAATAAAGTACTAGTACTAGTACAAGTCCTAACAAAACTGAATCTGGAGTATTGAGGTTAGTTTGGGGTACCCCATTTTAAGAAGAAAAGAAAGGAGATGACTGGCATCTATTGGACTGACAAGTGTCATTTGAAGTTTATAATTTGGGTTGTAAACTGACAAGTGTCATTTGGGGTATACAATTTGACCAGTGTCATTTGGAATGGATCAATGGTCTTGATATTCCTCTCTCCATATGTATTCTTACCATCTTGGCTCCCAAGGGAGACCTGAACTATATTTCTCCATTGTGGTAGGAATAATATCCTAATTCCTGCTGTCATGCAAGTTAGGCTAGTTTTTCCTTAAAATGTTGTGATGTCCTTCTCAAGATGTGGCTCAGGGGACTACAGACTCAGGCTATTGAACCTGATTATCTAGTGTCATTTTCTGGTTGCCTGAATACAAAACAGCCACAAGGAACTCCACACATACATTGATGCTTCATTGGTAGACCATAGTGAACAGTTAAGGAAAGGGAATTTCATTGAGCTGATTAAGCTTGGGATGTCCTCAGTGCATATCCTTATTGACTATTGTTCTCTTGTGATGGCTAAGTAAATCTCCTTCTGTTAATAGTTGAATGACCTGTGAGTGTCTAATTCTGTTCCAATATCAAATAAAAATGACCAGGGAACTGGCTTAAGTCAGAACCAGCCTAAACCAACCATCAATCTTGAACAATTCATATATATTCTAGTCCCCCCCCCCCATCCTTCCATTGAATATTTTTCAGGATATACCTTTCATGTGTGTGTTTTTTTTGGGGGGGGGAGGGGAAGGAGAAGGGAGGGTGCCTATCATCATGTTATTTATTGCCTAGCTAGTTCAAGAAAGGGAGGGAAGGTATTCATTTACCTTTGCGATATGTAAGATGTATTTCTGGACTTCTCAAGCTGGAACTCTGGTTGCCTTTCCCCACAGGAAGGATGCTAAACAAGGTAGATAAGTTTTATGGAAAGATGTGCTGCAACGATAATCAGCTAAGGCTTGGTTGTGATAAAGTATGAGGTATTTGTGATGGAATTTCAGAAATCTATGAATAGGTAGGCCAACAATTCAAGATGGAAGCCAATTAAACTAATGGAATCTTAGAGGCATGGGGCTAGGAGTGAGAAATCTGCCATTATCTACCCTGTTCTGTACTTATCAGGAGTATTCTGTTCAGTTCTTGGTCCCACCCTTGAGAAAGGAAATGAAGAACTTGGAGTTTGTCTGGAAGGGACCAGACCATAATGTGAACCACTTTGATATTGTGTTATAACTGACCACAAGATCAGTATAGCAACATACCTAGGGGTAGAGTAAAGACTTGCTACCCAGCAGAGAACAGCAGAGGGTAATATGATGGCATCACCAGAGTTAATCACTATTAACAAGTATGGATTTCCATGATGACATGACTCTGGTTACATGTCCCTTATGTGTGTGCCTCAAATACATGTATCTTGGGCCCATGGGTTTCTGACCTATAACCCTTAATTCATGTTCCCTGGTCATACATTTCCTATGCATGTCCCTTCTCTGAGTGGTCCCCGTCATGCATTTCTCTGCATGTGTGCCCTCCTTTTCATTGTAGTAATATGTGGCAGAAAGTATTCTCATCCATGCACATATTGGACATATATGAGGCCCTTTATAACTCAGAGATTGGGTGACTTCTGCCATGTGGTCTTAGGCAAGTCATTGGGTCTCTGTGGCTTTATATATAAGATGAAAGATTTGGATTAGGTGAAAAATATAAGGTCTCCATCTCTAAAAATTCTAAGAGTACAAGTATAAAATAGGATACAAAAATATTTGTGCAAACTCATAGAACTGCAGTGATTTGTTATCATATGTACATGCATACATACCTACCTACCTACCTGAAAAGGATGGTAGAGCTCATCAGATGCAACCCCTTCATCTTATGATAAGTAAAGTGAGATCCAGTGGGAATGACTTTCCCAAAACTTTGATAAATGTATTAGTAAAGTACTATATTTCAGTTACATCATGTGTTAAAAGGCTTTTGTGGACTGGCTTAGAAATAGAAATATCATGTAAAATGTTGTTTCTATGGGATAATGTACTCAGAATCCAAAGAGGTGACTTTCAAATTAATTTTTGAACACAACCCAGCTCATTACTTTGGAAATGAATGATACTTAAAAAAAAACAAACCCTATTCTATTCTCTGAGCCTTCATTTCTTATGTTTAGACTGATAATCTTTGAATGCCTTTCTATATTTGGGGAACCTATGAGTCCATAGCACTTAATTAACATTACTTCCCTCACAGCATTCCTCCCGATCACCCCCTTACTCCTCAATCCCTATTTATCCCCCCTCTCCTAACCACATCTTCTAGCCATGAGTAAATCTATGCAAACAATGGAAAAGGTACGGGGAACTCTATGTTCTACACTGGCAAAGAGGAATGTTAAGATTTTTTAAGGATCTGACTGTAAATACATCCACTTTTCTTTGTGTCATGATTTAACCTATTAGGAGGAGTGCTTCTGTTGTGATAGAGTCCATTCTATGTAAGAATAAATGTGATGGGAAGGATAATGATGATTCTGAGTCATGGTTTCTTCATCTGTAAAAAGGGGGATGGGACTAATTGATTTCTAATGTTCCTTCTAGTTCTAATTGCTGTATTCTTTTGACCATTAAAAATCACTTGTTTTTCAGTCATGTGTGAATCCTTATGTTTTGGGATTTTCTTGGCAAAACACTGGTAGGGTTTGCCATTTCATTTTACAGATGAGGAACCTGAGGCAAACAGGGTTAAGTGACTTGCTCAAGGTCAAGTAGCTAGTAAGTATCTGAGGCTGGATTTGAATTCAGGTCTTCCTGATTGCAGACCAGGCACTCTATCCATTGTTCCACTTGGATGCCCCTCTGTGTGTGTGTGTGTGTGTGTGTGTGTGTGTGTGTATGTATGTATATGTATATATGTATGTATACACACACACAGGGTATCCCAAAAGTCTTAGTGTAATTTTAATCCTTTAGTGACAGAAAACTGCACTAAAACATTTGGGACACTCTATATTCACATGTGCATACATTTATTGTTCCCTTGTTTCAGTCATGTCCAACTCTTCATGATACCCATTTGGGGTTTTCTTGGCAAAGATACTAAAGTGGCTTGCCATTTCCTTCTCTGGCTCATTTGTATGGATAAGGAAACTGAGGCAAACTGGGTTAAGTGACTTGTCCAGTGTCACATAACTTGTAAGTGACTGAAACTTGATTTGAACTCAGGTCTTACTGAATCCAGGGCCAGCGCTCTATCCACCATACCACTTAGCTGCCCCATGTACACATATACACATACACAAAACATACATGTATGCATGTGCATATACACATAAATGTATTTATTTGTGTGTGTATACAGGTCTAGATCTATGATTTCCCCGGTATAGAGAACTCTCACTGAGGAAACTGCATCTACTAATGTGAATGGCAACAATTATGCAACTTAATAATTTTAGAGTTGCCTGGGGCAGTCAGAAGGCTGCGGTCACGTGTCTCTGGTTGTGCAGTAAGTGTGAGAGGCAGGACTTGGGTCTTCCCATTTCTAAGGCTGACTCTGTTCCCCATACTACAGCGTACTTTATTATTAGATAGAATAAGACATTATTATTCTTCAGAAGGTAGTAGCAAGGCGGTCTTCAGGTCAGGAAAACCTGGGTCTAATCTTTCTGGCAAGACGTGTTGGATGTATGACTCTGGATCAGTCATTAAACCCCTCTCAGTGTCCTCAACAACTGTCTATGGGTTGCTGAGAAAATCTGTATTAGTCGAGGGAATTTCCAAACTGGGAATTCTCCACACTTATAATATCACTTATCTGGGCCAAAGATAGGTGCTTTCTATTTTACAGTGTGCTTACAATGCACAACGAAATTCGGTATTAAGGGTCAGAGAAATTAAGTGACTCGGCCTTGGGTCATACAACTAACAAGTACTGGAGACAGAGCAGAGAAGTAAACAGTAATGTGGACATGGAGATAACTATCTTTGATAAGAAGGTGGATTAAATGTGGAGAATTAGATTGGCAGAAATCTTGTAAGATATTTGAAATAGATCAATTTCATGAAGGGCAAATACCAACTTACCAGTGCTCTGCACACAATAGGAAGTTAATAAATGTTAGTTGGATATTAAATATAATAGCTAAAAACATGATACCTCCAGTGATTTAGTCAGTGACTTAATTAGAAACCTTTAGTCTTCTTGCAGGCAAGACTTCCTGTTATAAATATTTAGCTGATAACATCTGTTTTCTGTGTTGTGGTGCACATCTGTGTTAAATTCATGATTATTGGTACTTATTACAAAATCAGCCTCTTGAAGAATCACGGTTTATTTTTGATCCTACCTTCTGATAGTCTGATGAACTGAAAATATAAATTAAATTAGAGAACTTGCAAAAAGTTTTTTCTCTTCACAGTAGCTTCTGAATCAATCTGATATTTTGCTGCCAAATATAAATAACTCAGGGGCAGTTGTATCACTGACCTGTGTTAAATCAGTTGGGTCTTAAAACTCAAGAATAATAGGTTTGTTTTCCTTCAAACGTCCCCTCAGAAGAAGTAAAATAAAGAAGAAATTTGATAGATCTTTCCCAAGTTTAACAATTAGGCCCCTGTATTAAGCCTTGTGAGGCTCAGAGATGATGTATGACTTTCTCAGCTAGTGTGAGTGAAAATTAGAATTTAAACCTGTGCTCATAACTCTAAGGCTTGTGCTTTTTTTTTTTCCAGTTTCCATGTTCATATTAATGAGATTGGGCATTGTTGTAAAAAGATAATCAACAATAGAAGGCAGGATGTGATAAGTCTGAATGAATGATAGAACAGATGTACAAGGGTCTTGGAAGAAGGAGTGAGTGGTCATGGAATTGACAGCAACATGGAAGTCACTTCTTCTCTTGGGCTTCACATAATTTATGAGTGGTGTTGGCGGACTTGGAGATTATCTGGTCCCCATTTTATAGGTTAGGAACTAGGACATGTTGAATTGAACAAGGTCGCACAACTATTTCTGGCAAAGTTTGAACTAAAAGTTCTTCTGACTGACAGTACAGTCCCTTCTATTATTCTAGTATACTATTATACCTTCCTATTATATTATTCTATTATACTATTCTATTATACTCTTTTCAAAGATTTGGTAGGATATGGACAATTGGAGAGGAAGGGGTTGTTATTAAAGGGTAATAATAGTAGCCAAGATTTATGTAACACTTAAATGTTTGCAAAGTGTTTTATATAATCTTATTTGATCCTTACAACAACCTTGTGAGGTAGGTGCTATTATTATTTTTATTTTACAAATGAGGAAACTGAGGCTGAGAAGGATTGCGATTTACCCAAGGTCACCACACAGTTAGTAAATGATCGAGGCAGGATTTGTACTCAAGGCTTCCTGATTTCAAGTCCAGCACTCTATTGGTGGGTTCAGGTTATAGCAGTTTTGAATATTTCAGTTAGGTCTCAAGTAGTCTGAATGATGAATCCCCTAATGTGGTCACATTATTGGAATACATATTGCATGCTTACTTTGGAATCAGTTACCATATGTTACATAATTATAACTTCAAATAGTGCTAATTCCAAATATGTATGATCCTGTCAGGAGATTCATTTTTTTGTACTATTTGGGACTATCTAGCTATAGTATAAACTGGTTTTGGTGAATGCCTTGACTGCCCATGTGGACAATGCTGTCTTAGGCGGCCCTCCTTAGAACATGGGGATAACTGACATTTATATAGATAGTACTTTACTTATATACTATCTCATTCAGACCTTGCAACAACTTGAAGATATAATATGGGCATTATTATTATTCCCATTTTGCAGAAGAGGAGACTGAGGCTCAGAGAAATCATGTGACTTGCTTATGGGGTTATGGTGATATAACTATTAAGGATTGTAAGGGGGAGTTTCAACTCAGATCTTCTGGTTTTAAGCGCAGAACTTCGTCTATCACATCACATTATTTGTTACTTTTTTCTGGTAGGTAATGATGAACCTCTGAAAGATTTTAAATAAAGGATCAAATATGTATTTCAAGAATATTAATATGGGGCAGTATATGGGACTGGAGGAGGAGAGAATGGATAGAAGAAAGAAGCTTCTTTCAGTTTCAATTGTCAAACCAACCAGCATTTATTAGGTGCTTAATTTGTGCCAGGTGCTGTGCTAAGTGCTCATGATATAATTACAGGCAAAAGAAAGACACCTTGCCCTCAAGCAGCTTACATTCTAACGTGGCATGACAATACATGAAAAGGAGCTGAAATGGTGTTGGAGAGAGGGATGGGAAAGAAATCTATGATGGGGGCATGGAGGTGAATCAGGAACTGGCCATAGCCAGGAGAAAAGCAAAGGAGTGAACAAGAGTTTAGATGTTTAGCAATAAGGCCCTAGAAAAAAATGTTGGCAATGGGAATGGAAGGGAAGGAAGGGATTTGAGAGGCATTCCAAGTGTGCACAGGACTTGAAGATTAACTAGTTGTGAAGGACAGGCAGGAATAGAAATGTGATGAGTCAGTCTTTTTTTCTGTACCTCAACACCCATAGATGGTGTCACCTGTGGTTGAGTGTTGGAAGGACTTCCTTAACAGAAAAGGACTCTAAAAGATCAGGTTTATTCCCAGGGGAACTTGAACCCAAAGATGGAGAATCAGGAATTTTCCTCAAGTTCTTTGCTTCATTAAGCCCCACCCCTGGCATTCCATGCTAAATTCCTCAAATAAAGCTTAGATATTGTTGCAGTTTAAACCAAGGAATGCCAAAAACTGTTGTGGTTTCATGATATGCTGTGGTGGAACTGTCTCAAAGAATTCAGAGTCAGACCACTTCAAACCAAGTATGGGCATTTATCGAGATTGATACCTCTCGTGAAGCAAGCTAAGTTTCAGGAGGAACCAGCAACTTCAGAGAAACCAAGATAGATTTTTATAGGGTAAAGATACAATTACATAACAGAAATTTACATAGAATAGTGGAATAGCATTAATATTAAGAAGACAGGAGGAGTTTGTTAAGGGATTAGGTAATGGAGGAGGGGTCCCATCTATGGTTCGGTGGTTAAACATTCTGGTCATTCTGCCCTCCAACTGGCTAGCTATTGTGGTCTTGTCTGGTTAAGACAGGTAGTTAGATATTGTGGTCTTGTCTTGGGTTAGATGGATGATGTGATTGTGATTGAGTACAAGAACACACCTGTTTCTGTGGGAATGGGTCTGGGGGCAGTGACCAGGCAGAGGCAGTAGCTGGGTTCCCATCACATGGACACACCTGCTGTTTCTGTGGGAACTAAGAGTTCAAGGACGCACCTGTTCTTCCAGTGAGCAGTAAGGCATATATGAAGAAGTTAGGACATTGGCGAGGTAGGGGGAGGGGGATTGGTAGGTACAGTAGGGCTGCTGTTTAGTGGGGCTGGACCCATAATGAAGTTAGAATATTGGGGCTGAGGGCAGCTTTATTAGGATTCCATCAGATATGCCAAAGAACTGTGGTTTCCTATATGCTTAAAAGAGTCCCTCTCCAGTGAAAATGTATTTGATGGAGAAAGTAGGTTTAAGTTATAGGACCTTTATTTCCTGCACCAAAAAAGAAATGTTTAAACCACAAAAGACTCACAGGTAACTATTAACAAATACATAAACCATCAAATAATAAACCATCATTTCTATTATGTTCTTTTGGGAGGTAAAGACAATTATTTTTAGACTGCTGAGCAGATATATAACACTTGTTTTGCTTCTGCACTGTCTGAGCAACTGTCTGACCCAGATCTTTTGGTTACCCAAATAAGGAGGATCTTTAGTCTTTTCTGGTTCAGGATGATTGGGTTGTCCATCATTTTCCCCTCTGAGAAGTGGTGTAGTTGTAAGAAGTACTCACTTCTGAGCAGACACTTCTGGTTCAGGAACTCCAGACCTCTTCATGTTGTAAAGTTAATGCCAAGGCTGGATACATCCTTCTCTGGATGGTTCAATAACCTGTGCTCAGGAAAAGAAACACCAACCAGAAGGGGGTGACCCGAAGAAGAGGTGGCTCCAGACCATCCAGGAAAATACATATTTTCACTTCCATATGTTCGTAGTCCCCATAGGCACTGGAAGAGAAGGGGAGAGAAATCATTTCCCTCCACCCAGCCCTGATTGCTAGGATTTCAAAGGGGAGATTTTGATGGAGCTTTCCCAAGCCAAAGAGCATTTATGGAACACTTGCTCAGGTACTGTGCTCAGTTTTGATAATACAAAGAAAAGCAAAAAACAGTTTCTATTGTCAAGGAAGAGGAGAAGGAAAGTGAGAGAATAGGGAAGTAAGAGGAAGAATGGGAGGGAGAGAAGTATGGAGGAGGAGAGGGAGAGTGTCAGTGTACAGCTCTTCTTAAAACCTACTGAGGAGGTAGCTCTGTGACTCATTTACCAATCATCACAACCCCCATTCATGGGGATATGTGAAGACATCAATCTCCATGGAACCAGGGCACACGCTTCATATGTGTGATACTGTTACAGTAGCAGCATCACTAAAAACATTTTATTTGACTATAAAAGACAACAATAAATATTTGTAAAATGAGCCATTTATTAAAATAGGTACTATTGAAAACATGACTGTTTAGCTACTATCATACAATATGAAGTAAAACCTAGGGGATTCCTGAACCTGATTGCCCTGGATCTTTTTATCATCCTCCCACCACACAACTCATGATTTATGCAACATTTTAAAAAGCATTGTGACATAATGCCTTCAATGTAATGTGTCATCTTTAACTTGTAATTAAAACAGAATAAGCTTAAATGAGCTTCTTTAGTTCTTTTCCCTCTGAGCCATTGAATAAAATAAAGCAAATGACAAAGAAGTGCTGAAATGTGATTCCATAGACTGATTGCCCTATCCGAGATGGAAAGGAAGATGGAACATTTACTTTGAGGCAGATTTCCTTTCGGTTAACATTCAACTCACGGAAAAAAAGTGCTAAGCTATTGACTTACAGTTACTTCAAAGGTAAAATTATTTGGAAAGTAGAAATTGCTTTATATTTATGCATTTCACAAACGATTCCTGAGAAGTCCTGTTTACTGTCATGGAAAGCACTCAGCAAGCCACAAGTGCAGTAAAAAATGCATGCCCCAAATGTAAGCGGGAATAAGGTCAAGAGCTATTGGGCTGGAAATTTGTGATGTGCTGCATGCTTCCTTTTTTATTTTTTAATTTTTTTTATTTACTCATTTACTTTTAATTTACAAGATTCAGTTCCACAATCACTTGAGTTTCAGATTTTCTCCCCTCCC
>JAQQSU010009777.1:0-12598 GCA_028627135.1 Pseudochirops cupreus | reverse complement strand
TCTTTGTGTGCGTTTTGGAGTTCTAGGATTGGTTTAGAGTCCTATTTTATGGGTATTTTGGGGTGGCTATGTGAGAGCTGCGATATGTTGCTGCTTCTACGCCGCCATCTTGGCTCCGCCCCCGCGAAAGACTTTTAAAAACTCACATTGAGGAATTTATATTTTATCCTAGAAGCAATAGGAAGCCATTGAATTTTATAGCCAAGGGACTGACACGCTCATATAGTGTGCTTAAGGAAAAAACCTTTGAGAGCAGTGAGTGAAATGGACTGAAGTGGGAGGTCTTGAGGCAGGGAGACAGATTAGGAGGCTGTTGTAGTAATATAGATAAGAGGTAGTGAGACCTTCAGCCCAGGTGGTAATGAGATCACCAAAAGACAGGGTATAGAAAGGAAAAAGAAGAGGACCTAGAAGAGAGCCTTATGTAAGTCCCATAGTCAGTAGGCATGAATGATATGGATGATAATCCGGCAAAGAAGATTGAGGAAGAAGGGTTAATTGAGTTGGATGAGATCCAGAAGATTAGTGTTACAAAAACTCAGAAAGAAGAAAATATCCAAGAGGAGAGAGCATGGTGCCAAATTCAGTCAGTAATTCAAGAGGAATGAGAACTGAGCAGAAGACCTTCAGATTTGGCAAGTAAATTCTTTGATAACTTTGGAGAAAGCAGTTTCATTTGAGTGTTAAGGTCAGAAGCCAGATTTCAGAGGGTTGAGGGTGAGAGAGGAGAAGAAATGGAGCCAGTGTGAGAGAACAGCTGTTTCTAGGATTTTGACTGAAATGATATTTTAAGAGGATGACGAGGTCTAATGAAGGGTATATTTTAAGGAAGAGAGAAAACTTGAGCATGGTTGAAGGCAATATGGAAGGTACCAGAAGATAGGGAGAGGTTGAAAAGTAAAGAGACAGGAGATAATGGGAGTCGCAGTTTGCTGGAGACTATAGGAGAAGATGAGATGAAGAGTACAAGTAGAGGCTTGACCTTGTTAAGGAGAAGGGGAACTTCACTACCAGTGACTTGGGGAAAAGAGGAGAGTGGAGGAGTGATGTCAAAGGGTTTTAAGATAAACAGAACAAAATGAAAGAGCTCAATAAAATAAAAGACCAAGTCTTTTTTTTTTGGAGGAGGGAAGGCAGGGCAGTTGGGGTTAAGTGACTTACCCAAGGTCACATGGCTAGTAAGTGTTAAGTGTCTGAGGCCAAATTTGAACTCAGATTATCCTGACTCCAGGGCTGGTGCTCTATTCACTGTGCCACCTAGCCACCCCAAAGGCCAAGTCTTCAGAGAGAGAAGAGAAGAAGAGGTATGGGAGGCTTGAGAGAAGAAAATCTTTTGTGGGAAGTGAGATGGGGAATCAATTAGGGAGGAATAAAAAGGTTGTCTCCAAGGTATAGAAGGAATTAACAAAAATGTGTATTTTTCAATGGATAAATTGTTAAAGGATATGAATAAACAGTTCTAAAAGGGATTGTAAATTAAATAACAACCACATGAAAGATTGCTGCAAGTCAGAGAAATACAAATCAAAACTGCTTTGAAATTTCACCTCACTTTGAACAGATGGGTAGAATTACAAAAGATGGAAATAGTGTTATAGGTGGTATAGGAATACTAATATATTGTGCGTAGAGCTGTGAATACGTTCTGTGATTTTGGAAAGTAATTAGAATTGTTCTCCACCCTCCCATCCCTCAAATGACTAAATGCCACATCAAATGATTTAGAGATCCTTCTTCTGGCCATATATATCAGAGAAGTCAGGAAAAAAGGTCCCGTATAAACCACAATATTAATTTCAGTGTGTCTTTCATTTGCAAACAACTAGAAATTAATGGTTTTATCCATCGGTTTGATAGAGGTTAAACAAAGTGTGATAGTGAATTTAATGGAATATTATTGTGCCTTAAATAACAATTATTATGAAGAATTCAGAGAAACATGGGGAGACAGATGAAATGAAAAGGACAATAAAGGAAAGCCAAACGCTAGATAATTACATTGACCAGTCTTGATTCGAGTTAAGAGCTGAGAAATATTAGCCTCCTCCTTCAGAAGTGGGGGACCGTGGCTGTTGAATATTGTATATATTGTCAGATAAGGTTGATTTGTTGGTTTTTCTGTTTTCTTTTTCTTTATAAATCTTTGTTACAAAGAAACACTTAGAGCTGAGCAGGGAAAGGAGGGGTTATTTTTAGAAATGAATGATATAAAAATAAAAGGCTTTAATAAAAAGTAGCACAAATTACAATTAGATACTTAAATTTTTTAAAATGCTTCTTCTTTGACAAGTAATTATTTTATTTAAAAAACTTCATCTGGCCTTTAGGGGAAACAGAACTCAATCATTTGTGCTGATATTAAGCAACATATTGGTGCCCCAACAATTTTGTCATTAAATAAATGAGAACGTGAATCCTTTTCTATTTGGAAAGTGGAAAATAGATGGTGAAATTGTTAAGAATGAATATTTCCTTTCATTTCAAGGTTCATTTTTGCAAAATGGGCTTTACTTTTGAAAATCCATCATCTCCCCCAATATGTGCCCCCCACCCCCTTCAACCCAAAATCCTTGTGGAACACACACACACACACACACACAACACACAACACACAACACACAGACATACATGCATGCGCCTTCTGTTATAAAGCTGCTTTGTGTAACTTCCCTGTAAACCATTAGCTGGAATCTCCCTAAAGTGCCAGCATCTCTACCAGCGATGCATACTTTGATATCCAGTCAGTTTTAATTTATTTTTCTAGTCATTTCTATAATACACGAAGACAACGGCTGATATATTTGAAATTCACAGCCCTAGTAAGTAAGACCTGTGCTACCTTTATTGGCTGTAAAAATTGAAAAAACAATGTGGAAGTAGTCAGAAAAAAACAACAACTTACCTTTCATCAGCTATTTATTTTTGTGGCATTTTTTTCCCCTAAGGAACTGGTTAAATAAAAATAACAAATGCGATAGAATGGGCTCTGTATTTATTCAGATACTTGGTATTGCCTGTTTTCACAGTTAAGCTATCAGTTGAAAGTGGGGATCATGTACTGTAAATCTGGACAGAGCACCGAAGAAGAGATGTACAACAATGAGTCGGCGGGCCCTGCTTTTGAAGAATTCCTCCAACTCTTAGGTGAACGAGTTCGTCTCAAGGGATTCGAGAAGTATCGTGCTCAACTTGATACTAAAAGTAAGAGAGAGTTTGATTTCATAAACATTAAGTGCATACTGTATATAAAGCATAATGGAAGCCCTTGAGGATGGAGACACACATTTTAAATAATATGTGGCACCCAGCTTTCATAGATGATTCTATTGTATAACATACAGAAAGCACATAAAAGAAGTGTAAACCAAGATGTGAGATCCAGGGGTATTGAGAGAGAAAGGTTGTTACTACTGTTGGTCCTTGGAAAAGATTTATCAGAGGAAGTCAAATTTGAGATTGGTTTTATAATTTAAAATTTTCCCTTTAAATATCTAAAAGAAATTTGAAAGAGAAGTGGGGGGTGCTTTATGGGTGTATGAAATGCTTTAACAAAGGTACGGAAGCAGGAGAATGCACATCAGTAGTACAGTTTTACTGGAGTGTATAATATGTGAAGGAAATAATATTTTAACAATAATAATAATAGTAATAATAATAATAAAGTGTGGGGAGTCCCCAGATTGTGGCAGACCTTGAGTGACAAATGAGTTTGAATTTTACTAAGTAATAGCCATTAAATGGTATTGAATAGAGAAATTAGTGGGCAAAATATGCATAAAGGTTTCCTGTGGTTTTATAGTCTACAATATGCTTAAGCCCTCCCTTCTTTTTAATTGATTTATATGTATTTTATTGTATAAATACACTCATTGGATTTACCATTTAGATCAGGAAGGGCTAGGGATTAGAGGGTCAAGAGCAAAAGCAGTTAAGAGAATG
Organism: Pseudochirops cupreus; assembly: GCA_028627135.1. Classification (NCBI taxonomy): domain Eukaryota; kingdom Metazoa; phylum Chordata; class Mammalia; order Diprotodontia; family Pseudocheiridae; genus Pseudochirops; species Pseudochirops cupreus. Next base: position 8,659 of record JAQQSU010009777.1, on the reverse strand, counting down.
GAATTCCTCAACTCTCAAAAAACCTGAGAGGTTATCTAGTTCAGCTGTTATTTAAAAAACAAAATGTTAATATGCCTGTGGCTGTCAAAAGCAAGGTAACAGGTTTTACTGAGCGTACAGTGGATAGCTGTGCATGAATTGTCAAGAGAACAGTACATAAAATGATGTGGTTGGTTATGGTTGGTTGAATTTGTAACCTTTAGTTTCTCAATCGTGTTGCTTACCTATATAGTCAACTTTTATATTATTTTTTCTATTTACTTCTTTGTACTCATTTATTCTTTAGCCTTTTCCTTCCAAAAATTGTCATCAAAGAATTAAGAGAATTTTAGAAGAAGAAGGCACTATAGTGGCCATCTAGTCCAACTCTTACTCCACAAGAAAATCCCACTTGTGTTACCTATCAGACAAATGTTCACCCAGCTTCTTCTGGAAAATCTCCTTTGAGGGGAATGTTATTGTCTTGTTAGGTAGTACATTTGCGGACTTCTTAATTGTTAGGAAGTTTTTCCTGACATCAAGCCTAAATTTACCTCTTTGGTTCACTTCACCCACTTTTCCTTACTTTTCCCTTTAAAAACAAGCTGAATAAATCCAATCTGTCTTCCATAGGACACCTGAAGAAAGCAACCGTGCCGTCCACACCCAAGTCTCCTTTTCTCCAGGGTATATATCCTCAGTTCCTCCAGTGCGTCCTCATAGGACATGGATGCAGTTCCCTTTACCATCCTTGGTTTCCTTCCTCTGGGTCTTCTCTAGCTTGTCAGTGTCTTTTGCAAACTGACATCCAAAGTTAAATATGATTCTCTATACCTGGTCTTACCAGGACAGTGTATAGAGGGACCATCACCTCTTTATTCCTTATTCCTCTCAATACATCCCAAGATCAAATTAGTGTTTTTTTTCTGTGCAGTTGCTCTCTATAATATTGACCTTTCTGGATCTAAATAGGTGATCTTTCTTCCCTCTCCATCATCTTTGTTTTAGAGTCCTTTTGATGGAACTTAATACTTTCTTACTAACCTTGGTTTGGTATATGCCTATCACTATCCAGCAGTCTGTCATCTCTAATTAACTGGATGAAAAATCCATTTCCCATTCTCATACAGCATCTTCTCAAGCTGTTCATTTCTCAGATCAGTTTTCTCTTCTGCATCTGTTGACTCTAGTGATTGGCAGTGAGAAAACAACCTGTGCCCCTGTAGCCATTAGTCTTTTTTCCATGACGCTGCAATCTTTGGCAAAAAGTCTAGTTTTCTTCTGTCAGTCTTATGTGTGGCCATGCTTGTCTCCAGACACAAGCAGAAGTCATTGGTTACTGTCCATCTCACCTCTGCTTCAATGAAAACAGTTCTTGCAGTTATATTTTTCAATTTGCCAATTGAGTGTATTGATTGAAAAATGGGGGCAATAACGTCATTTTTCAACTGTGGTTACTCTACAGAGCAAATGTTCTTGCCTAAAAAAAGGAATGAATGAAGATAAGTAAGTAGATGTGTTATATTTATTGCTGCTGTGCATCCTCTTACATTCAGCTTTTCAGTCTAATTATAAAATATTCAAGCTAAAGGCCTCTGACCTGTCTTTCTTTGAATAGATCTTTGGAAGAGCCCATCTGCATTGCAGTCAAGAGTTATCTCACTGGCTTACTGTACAGGAAATTAAATAAGGACTTGAGTCATGAAAACAGAATAGCATTCATAAACTCCACTGCAGGAAAGAATTTCCTGTTGCCATGGTTCTGTTGCTGACTTGCTAACCACATGCAAGAGAGTCTATTAAAAAACATAAATAGCCTAGCGTCGTCTTTATGACTGTAAGATCTCATTTGTGCTTTATTTGTAGCTGATAAAGAAGTATAAATTCTTATATACCTAAAAATGTCTTTCCACCTATATAAGTTACATTTGTCCCATATTAATTACTGCCATATTTTCCTAGTTTTCCCTCATTAGTACAAAATCATCACTCATGATAGAAGCACCTTGTGAACATTTTGAGAACTATAAGGAAAAAGGAGTCTAAATGCTTGTTGTCTAAGTAATTAGTAAATTAGGGAAGTGGTACATATGTATCTGCATGCATAAACACATATAGTCATATAGCCAATTCTTATTTAAGGTAATTGGAGAACTCAGTTGAATCCATTAAACATTAGCCACTTATATTACAGGTATAATTCAGATATTGGAATATACAGAAAATTTTGAATTCATCACAGTCCTCAAGGAGCTTACATTCTAAGAAAATGTAAGGGGTTGGGGGGAGGGTGAGATAGAGAGAGAAAGAGAGAGAAGGGGGAGAGAGAGAGGGAGGGAGAGAGATTTCAGTAAAAAGAAAGCTATTAACTAAGAAAATTAGCAAATCGAGCTAGTAAAAATTATTTAAGTGTTTACTCTTACTTAGGCATTGTGTTAGCCCCTGATGCAAATAAACATATGAGACATTCCTTCACTCTAAAAGAATTTACATTTTACTGGAAAGTAGTAACATACTTGAGCTGTACTTTGAAGAAAAGCTAGGAATTTTTTCAAGCAGAGATGATGAGGGAATTGGTTTCAGACATGGGGCATCATTTGTGTTAAAGTGTAGTTGGAATAAAATGTCATACTTAGAACAGAAAATTCATGCCCTTTCTCTGCCTCCTCTTCCTGTATGGAGGGAGGTAACAGGAAGTAAGGTTGTAAAGGTAGATAGAAGCCTTATTTTGGAAGGCTGCAGCCTAAGCCTTTTATATGCTATCCTAGAAGCAGTAGGGGACCACTGAAGATTTTCCTCTAAGCACCTAAAAAACTGAGTTATACACATTGTTGCATCTAAAGTAGAGAATTGCCTTAATTGAATGAGGGTGACATGGTCACACCTACGCTGTAGGTAAATCACTTTGATAGCTATGTAGGAGATAGATTGGAATGGAGGGAAAGCATAAGAGAGGGAGACTAATTAGAAGACTGTTGAACTATTGAAATAATGATGGGTTTAAATGTCATTTCTACTTACCAAATTCTCCAAGGGTAAGTTGCTAGACAGTGAATGAGTTAGCAACTCATCTTTGAGTTAAAATTTCTTACCATTTCAGAATAATTGTGAATTTAGCAATAGTTGTGAAGGGAATCACCATCTATTTTTAAAAAATAATGTGACTTTTTATAGTTATAATGCTTATCCATCTGGAATTTATTGTGGTATGTTGTGTACAAACTGGTCTAAGGCTATATTTTGTCACCCATTGTTAGGGTTTCATGTTATTTTCCTTACCATTTTGGGAGTCTACTTTAAGCTGAAGAAGTTGGAAAGGCTTTCTATTCAAAGGACTTGGGTAGACTTAAAGTATGCAGTTCTATAACATTTGCTATCCCTTTTACCCTAAATCTGACTTATTACTTTAAAGCAATCAAAAGAAAAAGAACTGTCATCTAGGCATGTATGAAAACTCAAAGACCAGTCTTCCAGATCTCCTCAGAGTCAGAGAATGAAGCCTCTGAATGGAGCCACGCACAAAGGGAATTTGGCATCAGTATAATATATTCTGAAATAATCAGAAGTTAACTCTGTTTGGTTTTAAATAAATCTATCTAGACTCCAAAGGATTTCATTTCAATTCAAGAAAAGCTCGTTTTCAAAATGTTGTTTAAGAATTTGACTAAGCCTTTTAAAATAAGTTTTGTCAAGGAATCAGCTTCTCTGAATTTTACTTTAGTCAGTAAAGGAGAACTTTGACAAAGTGTTTGCCATGATGACATGGAAATGAATTAATTGATTTTCATGTTGCTTGGACAAAGTTCTCTTTCTTTTAATAAAATCACTTGTATATACATTAGTTTAAAAAATCCATCTTAAAATTTGTTTTTTGTAACAAAATATAGTAACAATACTTGCATTCTCTGGCCTTGAACATGTAAAATTTCTACTTGATATATTAAAGAAAGAGTATTTAAAAATAGCTAACAAGAGCTTCATTTCTGATATTTATTGTGATGGTTAATTTGTTAAACTCTTGTATCTGTTCATTTTCTGTATTGCCATGCCTGTTCTGCATATGTTGAAAATTTCAAGTCATTCAGTTTGTGAGAAATTTGTACTTCTTAAAATTACTGATAGATGCTACCTAATAGAATACTCTGTGTGTGTGTATTTTTTATAATTTAAATTATTATTATTATTATTTGCTTTTTTGGAGGGGGAAAAGCAGGGAGATTGGGTTTAACTGACTTTCCCAAGGTCACATGGTCAGTAAGTATCAAGTGTCTGAGGTCAGATTTGAACTCAGGACCTCCCAACTCCATGGCTTCTATTCACTGTGCCACCTAGCCTCCCCTATATATATATATATATTTTTTTTCAGTGTGATTTTAGTTTTGCGCAGTTTATTAAAATAAATATAAATTGTTGTCTCAAATAGCCTGACAACTGCAGGGAAGGCTAGAAAGCAGTGACAAAATATAGCCTTAGACCAGCTTTGTATACCACATACCACAATAAATTCCAGATGGATAAGCATCATAACTATAAAAAGTCACGTTATTTTTTACAAATAGATGGTGTTTCCTTTCACAATTATTGCTAGGGAGAGGGCTCTTAACCAGAGAAGGGATAATGGATACCACAATAAAGTAGATGATTTGGATTATGTGAAAGTAGAAAGCTTTTGCACAAATAAAACTAATGCAGCCAGGAGAACATGGAAACTGTGGAATGGGGAAAACATTTGCATCTCTGATAAAGATCTGATATTCATGATATAATGGAATTTCAGGGTTGAAAGGAACCTCCAATAATTATCTAGTTCAGTCTTTTATATCCTAGAGGAATCCTCACTATAATATTCTTGGTGAGTACTTATCCTCCCTTTGCTTGAAGATCTCCACTGAAGGCTAACCTATTGCCTATTGAAGCAGCATGTACCACCTGGGATAGCATGAGATGTTTGGAAGCTTTTACCTGACATCAAGCCTAGATTTGCCTTTTTAAAATTTCACAGGATCACAGACCATGAAAAATACGTAACTGTAAGAGTATACTTAGCCTAAGCTCAGTATAGTTCATATAAATCATACAAGGGAGCTTAGCAGTCCACTGGTTCAACACCCTCATTTTACAGATGTGGAACTTGAGGCCTCAGGAGGCAAAATGACCTGCCCGAGTTTATACAGATTGGAAGTGGTAGAGTCAGGATTTGAACCCAGAACTTTTGTTTCCAAATACATTACTCTTTCCATTGCACTACCTTGCCTCCTATGCTGTATTCATTCTATAGGTATTTCAGACTCAATGTATGACCAAAACAGGAGTTAATATCTTTCCCACCAAACCCTTCTCTCTTCCCAACTTTAATGTTAACATTGAAGCTACCTCCAAGGCTTTTGAGAAGTTGCTGTCATCCTTGACTTCTCCCTCTCATCTCCATCTCTGATCTGTTGTCAAATCTTATTGTTCCTGCCTTCATATCATCTCCATTTATGACCCTTTCTTTCTATTGACATAATTGCTGTCCTGATACAGACCCTCATCACCTTTCACCTGTACGATACCTTCTGGCTGATCTCGGTGCCTTAAGCCTTTCCTCCACTCCTATCCATTGTCCGTTCATCTTTCCAGTGATTTTCCTAAAGCATAGATCTCACTTGTCCTTGCCCTCTCTCCACTTAATGAATTCTAATAGCTCCTGTTACGTTCAGGATCACATATAAAGTTCTCTGTCTGGCATTTGGAACCTTTCACAATGTGGCCCCTTCCTAAGTTTCTAATCTTCTTACACTCCTCTCTGTGTACTTTGAGGGTTAGATTCATTGGCCTATTAGTTGTTTGTCATACATGACGCTTCTTTCCCAGCTCCATGACTTGGCATTGGCTATCGCCCATGACAAGTTGTTATTCGTCTTCCCCTCTGCCTCTTAACCTCCCCAAACTTAGCTCAAATTCTACCTTTGTCAAATATGTATTTGTTCCCTTTGCTGCTAGGATCTTCCCACTGAGATTACTTTGTACCTATTTTGTGTATATATAGATGCCTTCATCATTTTTTACCTTTGTATTCCTAGTGCTTAGCACAGTTCCTGGCACTTAGTAACAAATTAATAAACACTTGTTTACTGACTATGCTTTTTTCAATACAATTCAGGATTGCACAGTCCTGCCCTTTCACTCAGAAGAACACTGAAGTAGTTGCAGTTTACTAAAACCCCTGATCTTTTTTTAGACAAACTACTTTTTTAGAGTTATGGGACATTTTACGTTGTTATCAAAACTTCAAAGCCAGGGCTTTACCGTTGGTCCTGGCTTGCTGTTCATTCATTCATCTTTCAGATGACATTTATTAACCTTCTGTTGGGCACAGATTGACCTGCTAGGTATTTGAACCTTCACCATTTGTAGGACAGTCCTCTTTTGCATTTTCTCAATACATGAGATAAAAATGTTGAAGCTACCCTGATGAGGCAGCCATGATTGATATGTTTCCAATTGTATTGAATTTTTAATAATTTAAAAAAATATTGAACCATTCCTTCCCTTCCCTGGAATAGCATTTCTTAAAATTATACTTTTTCTTCTCTGATATACTGATAGAAGCATTCCAAGCAAAAGAAAAGGAAAGGGGGGAAAAAAGTCCTTATATGGGCCTCTTGCATTTTACTTGAATATCTCTGCCTTATAGAGATTTTTCAGCAGTTCAGTGCTTGATTTCCTTTTTTCTTCCTGGTCATTTATAGGACAGAGTGACCTCTGAATAACTATCACCTCCCTCATTTAAGAATAAATTTTTAAAAACACAATTTCTATCTAATAGGGTAATATTCAAAAGTGGTACATCACCAGTATGTTAAGCTGTCTTCTTCATTTCATTATCTGAGAAATTTATTTCCTAAAGTTTGTCAAATCAGCACATAGGAAACTACAGTGTCTCTCTTTGTGAAGTGCCTTTACGAGCTTTGTTTATTAACTTGGCAGAAATTATCTAAACTAAATGTAGTATGAGTGCTCCCAAATGTTTCAGGAATGCTGTAGAAGACAAATGAGATGCATGGTCTAAGAAGGGATGTAAGATGTTCTGTAAAGAAAAAAGTTATAGCTCAGTATAGAACGTATTATGTAAATACAGATGGTTAAAAAAGAAAAGTCTCTTAATTTCTAGAAAAAATTTGCATTTTACAGGAATCTAATGGCCTTTCTCATTCCTCATCCTTCTTTACATCTCTGGTGTTTGAAATTGACATTGTTTTCCAGACACTGATGAGTTCTGGGGTTCTACCACTTGACTGATTGCACTTTCTCAGTCTCCTTTTATGATTACACTTACTACCAGCAGGCGTCCCTCAGGACTCTGCACTGGACACTCTTCTCTTTTGCCTCTCTGTTATCCCACTGATGAAGTGATCTGAGTCTCCTGGGTTCATGGCTATGCAAGTGTTTCCCATATCTTTATATTCAGTCCTAATGCCTCTCTGGAGCCCTAATCTTGCACTGGATTGCCCTTTGGACATCTCAGATTGGGTGTCCCATTAGCATCTCAAGTTCAGCGCTACCAAAACAGAGTCCATCTTCCCCCTACACCTTCATCTCTTTCCATCTCTCTTAATACTGTTGAGAGTAAACCATCCTCCAAGTAACTCAGGCTTGAGACCTGCATCTAATTCATCGTTGACTCAGTCACTAGGTTTTATCATCTATTCCTCATTCTCTCTCACCCGGCCATATGCATTGTTTACCTTCCTCTTCATTCTGCCTTCACATCCCTTCATGCAGACCCTTTTTTACTTCTTACTTAGACTAGTAGCCTTCTAGTTGGTTTCCCTGCCTCAAGTCTTTACCCTCTACAAGCCATTCTTCATTCAGCTACTGAAGTATTTTCCTAAAGCCCATGTCAGCTCCCTTTTCAATATGCTCCAGAGGTTCCAGGATCAAATAGAAAATTCTCTGTTTGGCTTTTAAGGCCCTCATAGCCTCGGCCCTTGTGACCTTCCCAAGTCTTCTTATACTTTACTCCCCTCCACACACTAGATGATCTCATGGCCCTGGCTTCCTGGCTTCCCGGCTTTCCTTCACACAAGTTACTCCATCATCACCTGAATCCAAGCATTCTCCTTGACTGACCTCATGCTTCGAATTCTGTCTTTCCTCATCTGTACCTTCTGACTCTCTGGAGGTCTTAGGTAAAAGTTTTTCAGGTTTTTTTTTCAGTCTTTTTCAGTTTCCTTAATGCTAATGTTTTCCCTTTATAGATCATCTCCAATTCATACTGCATATATCTTGTAAATAATTGTGTGTTGTCCCCAATTAGAGTGTGAATTTCTTGATGGCAGGGACTTTTTGTCTTTCTTTGTCTGTCTGTGGTTAGTGCAATACATACACGTACAAGGCTCTTAAGAAATGCTTATGTTGACTTGATATTCATCCCACAGATCCAGTAAGTTGTTTAAAAATATTTTCCTTTCTGCCTTCATAACCTCTCTCATATAAGTCCCTTTTCCTCCCATTTACATAGCATCACCATAGTACAGGCCCCCATCTACACAAAAATATTTATTGCAGCTCTCTTTGTAGTGGCAAAAAATTGGAAATTAAGGGGATGCCCAACAATTCAGGAATGGCTAAACAAGTTGTGGTATATGAATGTAATGGAATGCTATTGTGCTATAAGAAATGGGGAGGAGATGGACTT
>JAQQSU010009776.1:0-12599 GCA_028627135.1 Pseudochirops cupreus | reverse complement strand
GGGAAAGATGGGGAGAAAATATGTAACTCAAAAAAATTTTTTTTAAAATTTTAAAAACAAATAAATAAATAAATAATAAAAAAAGAAAAGAAAAGAAACTGAAACATAGTGCTTTTTTTAAAACCTTTTTTTCTTGAGCTTTTTTGTCTATTTTTTCTTTCACAAGATGACTATTATGGATATGTTTTGGATGACTACACATGCATGACTTATATCTAATGATTGGCCTTCTCAGTGAGGGGGGTGTGAGTGGAAAGGGAAGAGAATTTGGAATTCAAAGCTTTAAAAACAAAGATAAAAAATTAGATTTTTACCTGTGACTGGGAAAAATAAAATACTAAACAAAAGTTAAAAATAATATTTTTACATGTAATTTGAAAAAAATAGTAAGATTTAAAAGTCCCCACCTCTTGTCAGATGACTCTGATGCTAATTACACCAAGATTAGCAACCATATTCTTGAATGATTATTTTTTTTTCTTTTTGCTTCAAAGTCTACTCAAATGGGAAAAGAGAAAATGGTGATCCTGTGGCATGATGGAGATAATCTGAAATTAGAGGAACTGAATTTAAAAGTTTACTTCTTATATGATTTAGATCAAATTACTGAAGGTCAATGGACACCAGTTTCCTCATCTGCAAAATGAAAGCCAGTGGAATATGTGGACTCTTCAAGGTTTAGATTTGTGATCCTATTATTGAAAGTAGCAATTGGATATTTTTTATTCATAGGTTTATGCATTGTGAACTGGACTGAATGAGGTAAGAAAGTTGTACACAATAATTGTAAGATGAAAAGCTGTGAGTTTCTTAGCTATTCTCAGCAATACAGTGATCTAAGACAATTTTGAAGGACTTATAATGAAAAATGCTATCCATCCCCAAAGAAAAAAATTGATGGTGTATGAATATAGATTGGAACATACTTTTTTAAACTTTATTTTTCTTGAGTTTTTTGTCTATATTTTCTTTAACAACATGACTATTATGAATATGTTTTTGCATGGTTACACATGTATAACATATACCAAATTGTTTGCCTTCTCAATGGTAGGGGTGGTGAGTGAGGAAGGGAAAGAATTTGGAACTCAGAACTTTAAAAACAAATGTTTACAATTGTTTTTACATGTAACTGGGGAAAATAAAATACTAAATAAATACAAAAAAATAAGAATTAGGTTAAAAAAGAAAGAATAAAGTGTCAGAATTCTGGGGACCTCAATGCCATTTGATCAAGTGAATTTATCTAAATGGATGCATTGCCTTCAGTCAGAAAAATGTGTGGCAATGAAGAGAACACTAGATTAGACATCAGAGCATATTGGGGAAGACTTGACTTTTGGGGGCCTCAGTTGACTCATCAGTAAAATTAAGGGAATAAGTTACATGACCAATGTGTGTCTATATAGCCATATCTATATCTATATCTATATCTATATCTATATCTATATCTATATCTATATCTATATCTATAAATGATCTCTGACCTTTGAATCCCAAAATCCCCACACTATGTCATCCTCACAAATTGTGAAATCTTGACCAAGTGGAGTCTTAGGGATAAACTGCCCCACTTTTACCAGAGTCTCAGACCAATTAGGAAAGAACACATAGTTCATAATGGCATATTGAGCCTCAGAGCTTCTCTTCTCATCCACAAACACCTGGTCACCAGCACTGTTCTTAAACTAGGTTTTCTTCAGGGAGGAGTGAAGCTGAAAGGGAAGAGAAATGCTCGTCACTGGGTGGTGTCCAAAGGAAAGACTTCTTCATATAAAAGATACTGCATCTTTTTTCTGTAATCTTAGAGTTTTGTAGTCTTATTTGGAGGTGTGATAAAATCTGGCCTTTTCCTGGGACACATAGAAAAGAATTCTGGAACCCACGGTATTGCTTACATTCCCCAGGTTCATAACCTCAGTTTCATCCTTGACTCCTCACTATCTCTCACCCCCTTCATTTAATCTATTGCCAAGGTCTATTGATTTTGCCTTTGCAACATCTCTTAAATATTCTTCCCTCCTCACCTATGATGTTGCCTTAACTTCATTTCCTCACACCTGGACTACAGCAATAGCCTATTGGTGAGTCTATCTGCCACAGAACTCTAACTCATACTAATCATTCATTCTTGGTTCTGCCTCAAGAGCAATTTCTCTAAAGTTCAGGTCTGACCATTTCACTTCCATTCTTGCTTTCTAGGGGCTTTCTATCTCCTATAAAAAACACAAAATATTCTGTGTGGGACTCAAAGCATTTTATGTACTAGAGGGGCCCCCCTCACCTTTCCATCTTCTTGTACTTTACACTACTCTTTCCTACCTGCTCTTTAATGCAATGACACTGGCCTCTTTGCTGTTCTAGGAACAAGACACTTCATCTCTTAGTTCCACTTGCATTTTCTTTGACTCTCCTCCATTCCGGGGATTCTGCCCCTTTTCATCTTCATTTCCTGGTTTTCTTGACTTTGTTCAAGTCCCAACTAAAACCTTCTAAAAGAAGCCTTTCCCAATCCATCTTAATTCTGGTTTCTTCCTTCTGTTAATTATTTCCCATTTATCCAATATACTGATTGTTTGTATGCAATCATTTTCTTGTTTCCTCCCTCATTAGACTGTTAGTGACTTGAGAGCAAGGACTTTTTTTGTATCCTCAGTGCTTAGTACAGTGCCTAGCACATAGAAGGCACTTATTATTTGTATGATTTTGCCACGTGAGACTCTGAGTAGCTGTTGAGCCTCCTGGCTTTGAAAACCCAGATGTTGGTTCTTCTCTTTCTGGTAATTAGTTAGGTATGGATGTAATGGTCAGATAGCTGGAAGCCCATTGATCTGTTTCTCTGTCTGTATTTTTGTCTGCTTGTAACTTCTGTTTGTATTCTCTGAAGTTTAGAGTGCTAACTTTTCCCCTTGAACTAGTTAAATTATATATGTCTGATTAAAGTAAGATTGTTAACCCCTTTTTGAGTTGCTTTCCATTAGAAAAGCAGATCAAAGAACCTGTGCCGGCAGCCATACTGGGTATGCCAGAGTGCTTGCTGCTACAGACTCACATCCAATCGAAGTGATCATCATTCAAGGACTAGATATAGAAAGTATGAGAGAAACTAAAACTGACAATATAATTGACTAATGAATATATATCTATATCTATGTCTATGTCTATATCTATGTCATCTATCTATCTATCTACATACCTATGTGTGCATACCTAAGATTTCTATGGAAATAATGACCCTCAGTGACTTTCTTTTCTGACCTATCCCTAAAATACTTCCCATTATAAAACACCTAAAATTTTATCATCCAGTCTCTTCTTGAGTCAATTAATCCACAAACTTTTCTTAAGCAACTACTATATGCAACAAACTGTACTAAGTGCCATGCTGAAAATCCTGCAATATGGTGGATCTCACTACTCACAGGTTGTTACTCTTTCAGATAACTACAATTGGATTCATGTTTGTCCTGACATCATAGACATATATACTTTTGGTCATTTTCCACTTTCTTCTCCAAAATATTCCCTCTTGGGGGGGATTTCTTTCTACTTCCTTCCTTCCATCCTTTCTCCTTCTTTCCTTCCTTCCTTCCTTCCTTTCTTCCTTATTTCCTTCCTTCCTTCCTTCCTGAGCTTTTTGCACAAAATGAATAATATGGAAATGTTTTACAAAAATACCCACATATAACCTATATAAGATTGCTCACCATGTCAGGGAAGGGAAAGGAAAAGGGGAAGAGATTGAATTTGGAACTCAAAACTTTTTTTTTATGTTAAAAATGTGTGTATACTCACAAATAAAAATATTTCTCTCAGAAAAAATACACTGTAATTTCAACCAGCCAACCAACTAGACATTTCTCCTGTCAAGGCTGCATATCTGCTTTTATTATTATATGTTATATATCTCTACATTTTCTCTTTAGAAGTAAAATTACTCAATTTATTAAGAGGGCAATGAGGTGGCATTGTGGAAAAAGTCCTGGGTCTGGTATGTCAGGAAGACTCATCTTCCTGATTTCAAATATGGCCTCAGATGCTTATTAGCTTTGTTACCCTGGGCAAGTGTAATGGTAATGGAATTTGGAGATGCCCCTGTATTGGCTTGGTTTGGGGGTTGAGTGTTGAAACCCAGAGCTTGTGAATCCCACTTGTGGGATGGACTTGTTGACGTGAAGAGAGAGGGCTGAACTTGGAGGAGCCATGAATTGGGAGAGAGGCCCAAGCCCAGAGAAGGCCAGAAGGACTTTTGGGAGAGCAGCATCCAGTATTGTGGAGCCTGAGTTGCTGAGAGGAAGACTACTGAGGGCCCATTGGAGCTGCTCAGGACTTTTGAGAACTACCACCTGGAGCTGCCAAGAACTGAGGAGGCATGGCTGTGATGCCAGTATTTTGTTTGTCTGTTTTGATGTTGTTTTGCCAGATTCACCTGCTGGTGAAGGACAGTGCTACTGTTGTAGAGGTTCTGGAAACTTGCAGTGGGTTCAGAAGCCCTGAAGGAGGATTTTCTTGTGATATGTTTAGAGAAATCTTGGAAGAGGGCCTTGCTGAAGTTTTCAGGGGTTCTGGGACTGTTCTATAGGCAGACTTGATGAGGACACTGGCTATGGCTTTATTGAGCCTTGTCTCCCCAGGAACTGAGATTGCTGAGGGCTTGTCTCGAGTGAAGATGAAAGAAGGGCCTTTCCTTGGGATTTCAATGCTGAGATGATATCTTAACCTTGTTGTAACTTAAAGGTGGATGACCTGTTGTGCTCTCCTGCCCCTTTTGAGAAAGTGCTTGGTGTTAATGGATAGTATTGTAATTTGGTAGTGTCCAGGGGTGGGAAACCTTTGGCCTTTTTGTGCTCTGTGATTGATTAATGATTGTACTTTGTTTATGGTTGGAAACTATTCTCCATTTGAGAAGAGACTAAATGAATGTACTGCCCAGGAGTGGGCTACTTTGACTACTGATCCAGTGTTGGGATACCTGGACCTTGGTACTTTGCAACTGAATTGAAAACTTACTTGCTAAATGAATGAGTTATACTGTATTTTGACTTTCTCTGTTCTGTGAATGTTTTGCTGAATAAATGGGGTTTGCTATGCTGGTGATCCTAACCTTGGAAGTTGCATTTGCTTAGCATTACAGCAAGTTGCTTAATTCATTTTTCCTCTAAAATGAGCTGGAGAAGGAAATGCAGAACACTCCAATATGTTTGACAAGAAAACCCCAAAGAGGTAAAGTTGGTGAGAGGAGCCAAGATGGCAGAGTAAGAAGTAAATTGTTCTCACTCTCCATTATTGCCTTTGAAAGCCCAGAAAATATCACCCCAGGAAAAACTCTGGAGCAGGTGAGGCAGCAAAAGGACAGGGGGCAGCAATCTTGTAGCCCAGGAAGCTTGCTTGATTAACCAGAAAGGTCTCTTTTACTCTGGGGGAGGGGGAGCAGTACAGGATGGTGGCTTCCCAGAAAGTCAGAGGTTAACCCCACCTCAGCAAAGTAGGGGGAGATCCTGAGCCCCAGGGTGTTAGAACAAATAACAGCCAACACCAGGACTTTTCCACACTCCCCCTGCCCCAAGTGCCTGAGTACAGGCAGGGGAACTGGTAGACACCAGCTCAGAAAACCACCATGAGTGCTGGTGTTCTCCAGCAGCCAAATCTCCAGTGCTTCAGCACAACTTCAGGAAGCACAACTCTAGGAGGAATAGCTCCAGGCTGGAAGTCATCTTCCAGCAGCCAAACATTTGAGTGCAAAGGCCTACATGAGCAGGTGACCCCCAGAGGCCAGACTCCCCACCCCCCATGCCAAGAACTCCAGAGTTGCTGACCCCAGCTCAGAATTGGGTAATTTACCAGACCCCAACAGCCTCCAGCTGCCAGCATCTGAGATCCTAGTAGAAAAAGCCAGTGACCAGGTCCTGGGCTCCTAGAACAGAAAGCCTGGGTCAATGCCCCCTATGCTTGAGCATAAAAGCTCAACTCTACAAGCCAGGGATTAGGTAAACACCGCGAGCAAGAAGCAGAAATGGACAATGACCATAGATTCTTATTATGGAGACAAGGGAAGATCAAGGTAAAAATTCAGAAGAGAACAGCATTTTCAAAAACCCATATCTGAAAATTCAAAGGGGAATCTGGTGCCAAGCCCAAAAAGCCTTCATGGAAGAACCTAAGAAGGATTTTAAAAGTTAACTAAGAGAGGTGGAAGAAAAACTGGGAAAAGAAATGAGAGGTATGCAAGAGAGAGCCCATAGCTTGGAAAAGTAAAGACATAAATTGACTGTAGAAAACACGTCCTTAAAAAATAGAACTGGCCAAAAGAGAAGGAGGCACAAAAAACTCACTGAGAAGAAGAATTCCTTAAAGAGTAAAATGTGCCAAATGGAAAAGGAGGTAGAAAATTTAATAGAAGAAAACAATTTGGTAAAAATTAGAAATGGGCAAATGGAAGCTAATGACTCTGATATCAAGAATCAGGCAAACAGAAACAAAAGAATAAAAAAAAAAATAGAAGAAAACATAAAATACCTCACTGGTAAAACAACTGACCTGGAAAATAAATCCAAGAGAGACAACTTTAAAATGACTGATCTACCTGAAAACTATGATAATAAAAGAGTCTGAACAGCATCTTTCAGGAAATCATCAAGGAAAACTGCCCATAAGTCCTAGACCAGAACATAAAACAATCATCAAAAGAATCCACTGATCACCTCTTGAAAGAGGTCTCGGACTGAAAACTCCAAGGAATATTGTAGCCAAATTCCAAAATTACCAGGTCAAAGAGAAAATACTGCAAGCAGTCAGAAAGAAACCATTTAAATAACATGGAACCACAGTCAGAATTATGCAGGACCTTGCAGGTTCTGCAATGAACGATAGGAGGGCATGGAGTATGATACTTTGTAAGGCAAAGGAGCTTGGATTACAATCAAAGATCAACTACCTAGCAAAATTGAGCACAATCTTTGAGGGGAAGTGTCAGGGGCCAGTCTCTGACTCGGTACATAAACAAGAAGAGTCTGGTCCAGGATTTCTCCCAAGCCAGCTCCCTGTGAAGGCTATATTACGTCTTAAGATTGGTTCACCACCTCTTCCTTACTTGCAAGAGTTTAAGATGTGATAACCAAGCAGTGACTGAGACATAGATGCATGCAAGGGAACAAGGATATTAAAACATATGGATTTACGTAAGTGAACAAGGACACTAAAACATACAGATGTGCATAAATGAACAAGGACATTTTCTCATGGGAACCTAAGAGATAATTGCTTTACATTCATTATATAAACCCTGCCCTCTGGTCAATCAATGGGAACTGCTATGACAGAATCTGCCTGGCTTGTGTCCAATCATTCCACACTCTCTGATTTGGCTTGTGCCCATTTTGATGCAGGCATCTATGGCACTGTGAACAGGGACTTGAGAAAAGTACCCGGTAGAAGAGGGGCCTCCTGTAACTTTGGAGAACTAAAGATAAGAGGTGAAAGTCAGATTTTCTCTTAAGTTAAAAACTTACAGAGTGTAACTCACCAGGCTAATACGAGTATGTGATAGGGATTAGTAGGAAACACAAACATGCAAAGATGAGCCTGGTCTCAAAAAACAGCTTTCAGGAGAAAATGGGACAGATATGAAGCAAAAGCAGACACCAAGAATGTTATCTAAAACTTTTTTAAAAAATAGTAAAAGAATGCACTTTAACAATCAGTGAAATACAGTTAGACGAAGGCTGTTGGTTTCAATCGTGTCTGACTCTGTGACACCATTTTCTTGGCAAAGATACTGGAGTGGATAGTGGAGGGGTTTGCCATTTCCTTCTCCAACTCTTTTTACAGATGAGGAAGCTGAGGCCAAAAGCATTAATTGACTTGCTCAGGGTCACACAGCTCCTAAATGTCTAAACCCAGATTTGAATTTAGGAAGACAAGTTTTTCAGCCTCCAGGCCCAGCACTGTCCACAGCTAACCTTTGTCTTATTTAAAGTGAAGAAAATCTATGTGTAAATAAGGTATTCTGGCATGTTTTTCTAGAATACAAGAGCAAACTGTTCAAATGGGATTTTAGCATCAATCATAATAGGAATTAGAATAGAAAGGGCAAGAGAATGTTTTAACTTTTGACTTTTACATCCCTGGTACCTAGCACAGAGTCTGTATTATATAAATGCTTTTAAAAATTTTTAAAGTTTTAAATATCTTTTAACTTAACTAGTTTTGACTAGTTTTTTTTAACTAGTTCTAGTTTTTCAATAGAGAATTTTGATACATCTTTAGGCATACTATTTGCCATCAAAATCCATGAGTGCAAGGAATAAACTGAGCTCTTATAGAAATGATTTTCTTTTTGGTTTTAATTGATTATTTTGTTTGAAATAAAGTTTAAAAATGAAAGTATTGTTTTTCCTAAGGCCAGCTAATACAACTTTAATTTCATCTGAAACATCCAACCTTGGCCACCTTTCTTGTGATACAGAAACATCATGTTCTTGCACAGTATTCTGCTCAGGGTGTTTGGGTAGATCTTTCAGATCCAGCAGGCTACTTGAGTTACCTATATGGATAATGTGTGTGGCTGCAAACATTGGGGTTGATTATTTTTTTTAGTCTTTGTCACTCCCTTTCAAAGGATCTATGTAAGCAGCCACTTTAAAAGTGCTAGAGCAGGAAGCAGGAGCCACTGGTTGTACAAAAGGATGAAGGAATAAGCATAATAATAATAATAACTCACATTTATATGTACTTAAAAGTCTTCCAAAAATCCAAGTAGCAGATTTCACACAGAGGGATGGAAAATCTGTCAGGATCCTGGTAGAGACCACTAGAGTTTGGTTTCTGAGGATTACTGCTTTTCAGAGATTGAAAACATCTGCAATTCAGCAGTTCCATAAAAGTATGAGGGAATAAAGAAGTCATGCTGATCATATTTTAGCCAGATAGTAATTTGATTTAATGATTCATTTCTGTTAACTATATTTTCTTTCAAAAGTCAGTGGAATTCAGAACTTTTTTGCCAGACTTGTAACTCAGAAAAAAGGATTTAAAGCTGAGGTACTGAATGAATATCCTAATTCTTTAGCTTTTGTAGCTCTGATATACATTGTAAAGTGGTCTGCAAATAGATACAGTGAAATAGAAACTTGTCTTAGAGTTTGGGGAAAGGTAACAAAATTCAGGAAAAATTATCTGCACTCCCTTGGCCATTCTCATTCCCAGTCCTTCAGGTGAAAAAGAAAAAAAGAAAAGGCTTTATGTTCAAGCTCTAGGCTAATCTGAGAAAATCAGACAAATAAGTTTTTGTTGAAACTAAAAGGTAGAGGAAAAGTTTGTGTAAAAACAGTTATGTCACTTACATCTTGTGATGTTTATATCTATAGAAAACCAGGTATTTACACCTTTACCTGTAGTTAAAAAAGGAGGTTACACTTAAAAACAATTTGGCTATCACTTATGGAAGTTATTACCTAAGTTACTTTACTGTTTGAATGCTAAAACCTAAAGTTGTTGAGGAGACTTGTGAAAACTTTCTTTGGATTAATTCTGCTCATTCAGACCATTCCTTCTGCATGTATGAGATGTGATGAAGCAGGGGCATCATCCCTACCCTCCACCCTTCCCTAAAGTCCATCTCAGTTGTTCTTATTCTGTAAAACTGCCAAGGAAACGATCTCTAGAGGCAAGGTCATTCAGCCTGAGAAAGGAGCTTGTTTTGGTTATGTAGTTCCTAAATAATGAATCTAATCTGCAGCTTATCTAATCTTGCAACTAAGAAAGTTGCAAAATGTTGAAAAGGATTTCTAACAATTGGCTTTTTAAAAAGTGAGAAAGAAAAACATTAAACGAAATTCTACATGAAGGAGAAACCTAGTAAATCTTAATTGTTTATTACAGCTCCATGGGAGTAAAATTAACATGTAATTGGATATGAGTTGTGATTGGTGAAAAATTGCTACTTAAAATAAAAAGCATTTAAGACTATTTAATTCACATATTCTTATTTTTTTCTTTCTATAGCAAAATTTCTATGATCAGAATAATTAGTCAGTAAAAGATATGAACTATTTTGTGTTAGCTTTATTAGGAAATCTAATATTTTTCATCTATAATTAGAACATGTGCATAAATCTATATAAACTACTTAAGCTCACTTTATAATATTCCCATTGTTCAGATGGATTCTAATACTAATAGCTTTTATAAGTACTGTGATCAGCTTCTTAATTATTGCCAATATAAAGATTCAATTGCTGTACCTTTCATGACTAAAAAACTTAGTGATATCTAAGAATTTTGCAATAGTTTCTTAATAAGTATCTTGAGAATTTATGTTACTTATGTTACACCAATTTGGTTTAAATGAATCTCAATCTTAAAAGTTATGGCTTTGCTTTAATATTAAACAGAGCTATCATTTTAAAACTTTTCAATTAATTTTTTTCATAAAAGTTTAGTGATCATTTATGAATTTTAAAACTCTTTTGAATAAAGGGAAAATAGTTTTAAAATTTCTTTTCAATCCCTAGTATGATTTTTAAGAGGCCTACTAAAACGTTCATTTCAAAGACAATTTATAGCTAAGTTAAAGTAAAGTAGAACAGATTGTACTGTTTTGATTTCAATGTATAGTCATTCCATGACCTAAGCAAAAGTTAAATAGTACCTGAACTTTATTATAGGTAAAAGATTCAATTTCTGAAGTATCTCTTTCTTCCAAAAAGAATATAATCAGAGGATAAACAAGCTTGTGAAACAAGGATGTATGTCTGCTATTCAATTGTAAAGTTCTAGTCAGGAACTTCTTTTGTCTATCAGCTTCCTGAAAATGCAAGCTACTACATTAATTCTAATAATGATAACATTATTAATATTCACTTTACTTTTTCCCACTAGACACAGCTTTATGCTAGGTGAAACTATTATATTTGGCTGTAAACAAGTAGTAATAATACTACTGATACTATGATAGTAGATTGTCCATTTAAAATCTTGGCTATTATAAAAAAACATACAGTGGTTTAAAGTTATAGTTTCCATATTATTAATGATGAGATGAATGATTCCCTGTGCAAGGTGACTTAGAAATGCATCCACCTACAGTTCTTTTTTTTTTATAGATATATATACATATATATTTTTAACGTTTGATTTTAGAACTTTAAGTTCTAAATTCTTTCCCTTCCTCCCTTGTCACCCACCCCCATTGGAAAGACAAGCAATTCATACAGGCTGTACATGTGTAGTTATGTAGAACCTCTCCACAATGGACATATTCTGTAAGACTGATTATATTTCCCTCCTTCCTGTTCTTCCCCCCACTTGTTCTATTCTCTACTTTGTCCCTGTCCCTTTACAGAAATGAGTGCTTCTAACAGCCCTCCGCCCCCAATCTGCCCTCCCCTCCATCATGCCCCTTCTAATCCCCTTCCCCCCTACTCTCCTGTAGGACAAGATACCCAATTAAGAGTGTGTCATTCCTTCCCTAAGCCAAATTCAATGGGAATAAGGTTAACCCATTCCCTTTTGCCCTCCTGTTCTTCCCCGCCATTGTAACTGTTATCCCTTGCCTCTTCTGTATGAGAGGATTAATCACATTCTGTCTCTCCCTGTCTCCTCTCATACTATTCCTCTCTCACCTCTCAATTTCACCTTTTGAAATATTAGCCCATCCCATTCAATTGATCCTATGCCCTCTGTATATATACACATATATACACATTCTCACATATATATTCCTATGCATATATACCCTACTATATAGACATATATGAATGTATACATATATATATATATATACATTTATATTCCCTTCAACTATCCTCATACTGAGAAAAGTTTCATAAGTTACAATTATCATTTTTCCACGTTGGCATGTAAATAGTTCAACTTCAATAAGTTCCTTACAAATTCTTTTCCACGTTTACCTTCTCATGCTTCTCGTATTTGAGTGTCAAATTTTCTCAGTTCTGGTTTTTTCAGCAAGAATGATTGGAAGTCCTCCATCTCATTGAATGACATATTTTTCCCTGGAAAATTATACTCAATTTTTCTGGGTAAGTGATTCTTAGTTTTAATCCTAGCTCCCTTGATCTCTGGAATATCATATTCTAGGCCCTTTGACCCCTTAATGTAGAAGCTGCTTGATCCTGAGTTATCCTGATTGTGTTTCCACAGTATTCAGACTGTTTCTTCTTGGCAGGCTGTAATATTTTCTCCTTAATCTGGCAACTCCAGAACCTGGCTGTAACATTCTTAGGAGTTTTCTTTTGGGGATCTTTTTCAAGAGGTGATCGGTGAATTCTTTCCATTTCTATTTTGCCCTCTGGTTCTAAAATATCAGGGCAATTTTTCTTGAGAATTTCTTGAAGGATTATTTCTAGGTTCTTTTTCTGATCATGGCTTTCAGGTAGTCCAATAATTTTTAAATTGTCTCTCCCGGATCTATTTTCCAGGTCAATGGTTTTTTCAAGGAGATATTTCACATTGCCTTCTCTTTTTTCATTTGTTTGGATCAGTTTAATAGTATCCTGATTTCTCATAACGTTATTTTCTTCTATTTGCTCCACTCTAATTTTGAAGGAATTATTCTCTTCAGTGGGCTTTTGAGATTCTTT
>JAQQSU010009775.1:0-12599 GCA_028627135.1 Pseudochirops cupreus | reverse complement strand
CAGCAATGCACTCTTTCTGCTGCTTCCTTTCCCTGGAGACAATTTGGCTGGACTGCTTTCCTCCACCAAATTTAGCTGAGTTCCACTGACCTTTACTTAGTCCTTGTTTCTTATGGCTTGATAACTCTGGAAACTTTCACAGCTGCCACTGATCCACTCTCCTGAGGGCCCCAGCTATAGCTCACCCTGGCCACCCTGGAGCCAAGCCACAGTTTCAGGCTGGGCTGGGTTCGGCTACCTGCATGCTGTGATGAGCCCTTCCTGCCAAGCTGACTTCAGCAGGAGATATGTTTTTCTGTATTTTTGTGAATTTTGGAGCCTAAAATTTGTTTAGAGTCATATTTTATGGGTATTTGAGGTGGCCTATGTGGGAGCTGCAGAACCTTGTTGCTTCTATGCCACCATCTTGGCTCCCATGGATAATATTCATTCAGCAGAAACATTTGGTAATTTGACATTGGAGAATTAACACCCATTTTTTTAGTCAAGAAGTAATTATGATTTCCTAAATCCCAGCACTATTTCCGTGCTACCACTTCTCTAGAATTCACCCCTCATTTTTTGGATTGTAAACTCCTTGAGTTTAGACTGTCATACATTTTGATTTATTTAATTTTTTTAGACCAAAAATTATTAAGAACCATGCACTATACTTATTTCTGGGGATAAAAATGGAAAACTGAGACACACCCTGCTCTCAAGGAACTCACATTAAACCTGAAGAAGAAAACACATAAAGGAGGGTACAGCTTCAGAGCAAATGACCAGGTCTGAGCATCCTTGGTTTCTATGGCAGGTCAAAATAGTGTAAGGGGGAATATGATGGAATCTTGCTAATTTTGCTCCCATAAAAGCTATTGGAACATAATCAATAGCTGTGGGGAAGCTTTTGGGGTGTGGGACACAGTTCCAACCTTAGAAGAGGTCAGGTCCTGATCATGTCTCAATTATCCTCACTACCAGGGCTCTGCAATCTGCATATAATCTGCATATATAATGTAGAATATATAGAGGAAAATAAGGAGAGGAGCATGAGAAATTTGACCAGCCTTTGAGGAATGTGAAAATATATATATACATATGTCTGTGTGTGTGTGTGTGTATTCACATATTTATTTATTTATGAGGTGGAGGGGGTGGAGAGAGAGAGCGAGAGACAGAGAGACAGAGACAGAGAGAGAGACAGAGACAGAGACTAATAAATTTGAGGAATTTATCTAACCCTAAGTCTACTAGGAAGGACAGAACTTGTAGACCCTCACTCCTGCTTCTGTATGAGTGTGGTTGTATCCCTAGTAAGCATCATACCCACTTCTTTACTAGAAGCATAAATAAATACCTTCCTCTGCACACCCTGTTTCTGAGTTCTTTCAGTGAGAAGGGGATTATAGTTTTAAGGGGTACATCATGTGGATCTTCCTAAGGGTCCCCAAAAAGGGAAGCAGTGGGCAGTGGAAGCTCATTCCATCCTGACCCTACCTGGAAGTTCTGTGAGCCCCAAAATTGTGTTTCTCATAATAGCAATGTCCAAGCTTTAGTACAGCAGGTGGAAGGGCCAATGGACCAGAGGGAGTTGGAAGGGCCCATCACACAAACATTAGAAAACAGACATTTGATCTAATGGTCATGGAGAATCAGAGGCTTTGCCTTCTTCTCTGAAGGACTAGAAATGGGTGAAGGGAGATGAGAGGAAGGGGAAGGGGATTAGTGTATAGATCCATGGCACCAGCTACTGTTGGGTGCTTCAGCTTTCTGACACTTAATTCAGGTTCTTTTTGCTGCACTGATGTCACCAGCCCTGGGCCCCAGTGACTATTCTATGCTGTATCACCATTGTTGCTTTGATGATCTAAAGGACATGGGCAAGAGTCTAGGGGTACATTTTGTATTCATACCTCCTAATGCTTAGCAGAATGTTTAGAACAAAGTAAAAACTTATGCTCATTCATTCATTCATTCAAGTAGTTACCTGAAGTTTTGCATTTACAGACCCACATATACACAAATAGTTTGACTATAAATATGCTGATTAAGAAAAAATAGATTACAAATCAAAACTGGTTTCAATAACACTGTTAAAGGAATTTTTATTTTATTAATCACAGAAGTTAGTTAAAAAACCAGTTCATTAATGAAAATGTCAATTTATATTCACAATGGCTTATTTACTTAGCTTCCTCAAAGTGAAGTCAGAAGAGACTTCATTCCCATGTTTCCCATTATCCTCTCCAACAGAGACAGGTCCATATGACACACTTTAAGGAAAAAAAACATTTCTGAGGATAAATTGAATGGATTAAGATTACCGACTTCTACAGATCTTTGAAAATTATTGTAAAATTGTCTCCTAATATTTGTGGAAGGGGAAAGAAATAATTTCAAAATTTATTTGTGTAAGGGAAAGGGAAAAAAAACTGAAATCTGAGATCTTTTTCTCTTTATCCATATATACATTGTCTTTTTTCATGAATGAACTATTTTAAATCAGAACCTAACAATATTTACTTATGCATATTCTGGTTAATTTAGGTCAAAAAGCAATTCTAGCTCCCCTAATCCTAGTTGATTATATCTACTATTAATTCTCAAATATGATAGCAAAATCCCTATTCAAATTAATGGTGATAATTAATAAGTTGGGTTCTTCACCTGAGGCAAATGTCTGCATTTCATTGTTATATATAATCATTTGTGGCTTGAAGTAGCAGGTAGTAGAGACTCTTACAGTAGTGTTTATTTAACATACAATTACATGAAGAATGAAGGGAAAGCTAAAGTAATCTTTAACCTAAAGTGCAGACTGTAATTTAATCTTCAATATTATAGTTTGTTATTAAATATGATAAAGCTAATCTGTATTCTTAGGTTTTTGATCTATAACATTACTCTTCTTTGCTATCTAGAAGTACAGCCACTGGAAACAGTAGCTAGATATTTGTGAATGTCTGGCACATAGATATTTCAAATTAGGACACAGCCTGGGGCAGAAGGATTGGTTGTCTTTTTGATGGGATGTAAGTAGTTCTTGTAAATTGTATTGCTATTTTGCCATGTGAGATTGTCTTCTATAGACACATGGATGAATTTTCTTATTCTCCCTCTCATCTGTATCCCCTCATCTCCCATCTTCTGCAAACCATTACCACCTTCCTATTCAGTAAAATAGGCTATAATAGGATGTGTTAATATATTACCTTTTTGTTAGTCAGTTCCTTTATAGGCATGACAAATAAGGTTCAGGCTTGTCTGGGGAGTGAAAACTTGAAAACTCAGAATGTGTCTTAGAATTTGGCATCAGTTTTGACTGTTGGCTTCTGGCTTCCGGCATCTTCCTTTCTCCTTCTTCCATCCCCCTTACTTTCTTCAGGACTCTCCCCCCTTTCCCTTACTGTTCATCAGCATTAAGCTCTTAGTCCTTCCTTTCTTCACTTTGGTGTTTGACAAATAAGGATAGGTACATTTGAACTAGCTATCCCCTATTTCCTTGTTCTTTTTAAGCCTACCTCCCAGGCATTGAGGGATAGCAGAGGGCTTCTCTGTTATTTGCCATTGGGTAAGATTTTTGTGCCAAGACTTGAGACCACCTCTCAGCCAATGGGAGAAGGGATAGTTGGGGAAAGGGGGTTTGACTGCATTAGGGTATAAATTCTTTGTCTGTCTTTTGTAACAGACCTCCTCTCCCTGATGTCATCCTCTTCTCCTTGGGGGAAGAGAATAAAATTTTCCTGTTTTTATCTGGAGAAATCTCTGTGTTCTTGATTAAATTTTGAATGGGGTTTTTCATCCCACACAGGCTTAATCCCATACCTATTGATAATTGAACAAAGCTTGTCACCAATTTCTATAAACTATGTTTAGAGTTTCTGAAGACAGAGGTTGATTTAAAGCTTTATGCCCAGTATTTCACTTGAAAAAACAATTGAAAGTACCCTACTTCTTATGATCTTAATTGAGAAGATCTCAGAGGGACAACTAACAGAATGTTGTCTGGATTTGCTGTTAGAGGATAGTCGGAGGACAGGATCCGGCTACAAAATATTAGTTTCCCAGGAAAATTCAAATTAACTACCATCTATCAAGTGTTGTAAAGGCTAGTTTATCTCCCAGCACCAAGTCAGGGCAAAGACAATGTATTCCAACCATCTATTATCCACAAAGGTGTTGGGTAGATTCCCTGAAATGATGACTCATTTTCTTTTAAAAATAGTTTGTATTTTTCCCCAGTTACACATAAAAATAATTTTTAGCATTTATTTTAAAAACTTTGAGTTCCAAATTCTCTCACTTCCTCCCTCCCTGTCACTCCACTCTCCACTGAAAAAAGAATAGGAATGAGGAAATACATCAGAATTGTTTTAATTTGCATATCTCTAGTCAGTACCAAGTTAGAGTATTTTTTAAATATAGCTATAGATAACTTTGATTACTTCATCTAAAACTGACCATATATTTTGATCATTTATCAATTGGGGAAGGACTTATTTTTGTAAATTTGACTCAGTTCTCCATATGTTTGAGAAAGGAACCTTTACCAGAGAAACTTGCTTCAAAAGTTTTGTAGTTTCTATTGCTAACTGGATTTCCCTCCATCCTATTCCAATACCCTTTTAATTTTATTTTCTTTCTCCTTTTACCCTGTCATTCCTCAAAAGTGTTATTCCTCTGACTACCCTCTCCCCCAAACTACCCTTCCTTCTATTCCCCCCCACCCCAATCTCTTAACCCCTTCCCCTCCTACTTCCCTGTAGGGTAAGACAGATTTGTATAACCAGTTGAGTGTGTATATTATTCCCTCTTTGAGCCAATTCTGATGAGAGTAAGGTTCACTCACTCCTTCTCACTTTCACCTATTTCTACACTGTAAAAGCCTTCGCTTGCTTCTTTTACGTGATATAATTTGCCCAATTCAACCTCTCCCTTTTTATTTCTCCCAATACATTCCTCACTCATGCCCTAATTTCATTTTTTACATATCATTCCACTGACCTTCTAAGGGTGTCTTTGGCATCTGTGCGTTGAGATGTCTGGAAACTGTCACAGATGCAATCAGTTGCCCAGATGTCTGCTCCAGATTTGCTGTGGCAACAGATCTTTCTGGCCAACCTTCCAAGTTTTCTAGGGATGGAAATTTGTTTTGCTCTGTCTTTTTGCAGGTTCTCTTGCTTAGAATTTGTTTAGAATCATTTTTTTTAGTGGAGGGGCTTGGGGGAGAGGTTAGGCAAATCCCTGCCTTTATGCTGTCATCATGGTGCTGCCTCTCCCTTCTCTGCAATAATAATTAAAACATATATATAAAAACAATAACAATAATAATAGTTAGCATTTATATGATGCTTTAAGGTTTGTACATAGCTTCATAATTTTTTTTCTCATTTTATCTTCACAACAACCATGGGAAAAGAGAAGGAAAATAATGGAACTATATCTCAAGAAAGATGTCTAGATTTGAAGGCTGAAATTTAGGTAGAGGGTGACCTAAATAAGAAAGATCTCACTTAAAAGCCAGATGAAGAAGTTAAAATTTAGTATAATTCTAGGTGCTAAAGAGGCATGCCAATTACCCTGACTGAGTAGAAATTCTGCCTATAGTTAAGAAGTGATTATTTCTCCCAGAGACTACTCCTTTCTCTCCAGATATTCAAACTATGTGGTCTTCAAGGTATAATTATAATTAGCATTTTTTCTGTCTTTGACAAGCAACATGAATTACACCAAAATCATTTTTCAATGTATGATATAAAAATAATGTAAGAAATTATTAAGTCAAATGCCAGCAAACAGAATGGATGCCCCAGGGCTGGGGGGTAGATGGGATAGCAGGAAGGAGAAAAAACACTTAAGAACCTACTAGGTCACACCCACTATACCAAGCACTTTAAAAATATTATCGCATTTGATCATCACAAAACTTCTATTAGGTAGGCAATGAGACAATAAGAGGTTAAATGACTTGCGCAGAATCAAATGGCAATTGTTTTCTTGACTCCATGCCCAGCACTCCATCCATTGTACCACCTACCTGTTTTGGGAAACCAGTCCTATGGAAAAAGATTCTGAGTCATTATCACAGTATTATTGGGGCTAATCCAAACAATAATTCTCAAAATAACTTGTGGAAGTAGGCACTATTATTATTACTATTACTATTATCATATAATATACTATTATCACTCTCATTTTGAAGATTAAAAAAAAAACTGATGCAGGCAGAGATTAAGGAATGTGCCCAGGGTCACACATTATGAGGTTGGTTTATGGGCTTTTCTTTTCCACCCTCCAAGTGTACTGCTCTCCACTGCTCTAATTGCCTCAACTAAAGTACGTCTAGGAAGCATAACAGACAGAGACATTGAAAGATAAATGTGAAAGCCTTTATATGCAAAATACCTATCCCCCATCCTAAAAAAAAAGTGATGGGAGGCTTTTGTATTTTATTTACTTATGACGAAGCATGGTAGATAATGGTTGAAGTTGGCAAAACACTATAGCTGTCCAGTCACCAGAAGTCAAGCCCTGCCAGGCATAGGTTGGCAGAAGCATCCTAGTAGTTGCCTGGCCTAGTTCAATAGCATTATAGCCTGGTGATGAATCAGTACTTCATTGAGTGACCTGTTTTACCTGGCTCAGCAGCAGATCAACCCCTTCATCCGTGACACATCAAACCCCAAGAAGAATAAACCCAGTTTAGTACACACTGATACAACAGAGAATATTGTTTGATTGTTGTTGTTTTTCAAATATTCAGCCCAACTGAAGAGCAAAGATACATGTAGCAAACTTGAAGAAGATCATCTGAAGAGGGAAAAAACATCAAAGACCTGAAGTTCTTAAGTTGTGAGCTAGCTTATCCAATGATGGTCCTTAAATCTATGCATCTCTTAGATGTGCTTTAAGTTCATGTACACTCTCTCCCCCTCCTGCACTCTGGGTGTATTGGTAGGTTTCAGTGAAGTCCTTAATGTGGGGGGAAATGTTTTATAACCTCTGCTCATGCTACACAATTTAAAAAAATGACTATGCTAAACAACTTGTAGACTATTTTCTTATTTTTAAGAGGAAGAACAGTGGTTTAAAGTTGTGAGCTAGAATTTATCACTCATCAAGAGTCATCTCTAAAGTGTGATAGTCATAATAGTCAGCCCTAGGATGACTCAAAAGGCCAGTGGTAGTGTGCTTTGAGAGAGTGAGGTTTAGATGCTATTGTTACACTCTCAAAAGACAAATAGAACTAATTTTGAAATTACATTAAATTATTTTACTTTTAAAACAAATTTATTTATTTTTAGTTTTCAACATTTACTTACATAAGATTTTTTCTTTTGAATTTATTTTTAATTTATAATGTTCAATGTCGCATGTCATAAGATTTGGAGTTCCAAATTTTCTCCCCATTTCTCCCTTCCCACCACCCCAAGATGGCATGTAATTTGATATAGCCTCTACATGTGTATTCATATTAAACTTATTTTTCTTATTAGTCAGATTGTACAGAAGAATTAGAACCAATGGGGGAGGGGGAACATGAGAAAGATGAAACAAAAAAGGAGAGAGAGCAAATAATATGTTATGATCTGCATTCAGACTCCATAGTGCTTTTTCTGGATGTGGACAGCATTTTCCGTCATGAATCTTTTGGAGTTGTTTTAGATTGTTACATTACTAAAAAGAGAAAAATCTATCAAAGTTAGTCATAGCACACTGTGGCTGCTACTGTGCACAGTATTCTCCTGTTTCTGCTCATTTCACTCATCATCAGTTCATATAAGCCCTTCCAGGTTTTTCTGAAGTCTACCTGTAAACCTGGTACAAGCTCTATCTGATCAGTGTATTATTATCATGATAATTTGGCATAATTTTTTGCTAATAATTTATTTAAAATTTTTGCATCTATATTCATTAAGGAAATTGATCTTTAATTTTCTTTCTCTGTTTGGCTCTTCACATTTAGATATCAGTACCATATCTGTATCATAAAAAGAATTTAGAAGGATTCCTTCTTTGACTATGTTCCCAAATAGTCTATATTATACAGTATTGCAATTGATTATTCTTGAAATGCTTGATCGAATTTACTTGTAATTCCATCTCACTCTGGAGATTTTTTCTTATGGCATTCACTAATGGTTTGTTTACTTTCTTTTTTGGAAATTGGGTTATTTTGGTATTTTATTTCCTTTTTGTTAATCTTACCCATTTATATTTTTGTAAATATTCAGTCATTTCACTAAGATTGCCAAATTAATTTGCAGGCAGTTTGGCAAAGTAGCTCCTAATTATTGTTTTAATTTCCTCTTTATTGGAGGTGAATTCATCCTTTTCATTTCTGATTCTGGTAATTTAGTGTTCTTTCTTTTTTAAAATCTAATTAAGCAAAGGTTTATATTTTATTGTTTTCTCCCCCATAAAACCAGTTCTTAGCTTTATCTTTAGGTTCAATAGTTTTATTAATTTCAATTTTATTAATCTCTCCTTTGATTTTCAGTATTTCTGATTTGGTATTTAATAGGAGATTTCTGATTTGCTCTTTTTCTAATTTTTTTTAGTCACATGCCCAATTCTTTGATCTCTCCTTTCTCTATTTTATTCATGTAAGCATTTAAAGATATAAAATTTCCTATAAGAACTACTTTCACTACATATCATAAATTTTAGTATGTTGTCTCATTATTGTCATTATTGTGGATGAAGCTATTGATTGTTTTTATGATTTTGTCTTTGATCCATAGTAATGGCAAGCAAAATAAGATTTCTCAGAAAGAAGCCCAGTCTGTTGGTCTACTTTGATTTCTCAAACAGAAGCCCTATCTCTTGTTCTGTATTGGTTTCTCAGACAGAAAGTGAATTGAGATGATAGTGCTGGTAATGTGTGTAAATATTGTTGTACCCCTGTTAAAGTTTTGTTTTCCTTTAAACAGTAACTTTGATGTACTTGGAATGGAGCAGTCCCCATGAGCTGAGATAGGGAACAGGAGCAGACAGCTGTCTTTATGTGAATCCAGGCAAGAGCTGGGAGTGGTCAGCCTGTGGAGGAGACATAGGGTCTGGAAGCCAGCTTCAAATCAAAATGAAAGAGGACTTTCCTTTGGTTACTCTGTATGACTTATGAGATTTGTAACTTACTGTGACCTAGGGGTGGATGGTGTTTTATTTTTTGCTACCCCTTGAAGATGACTATAAGATGTATTGAATAATATGTTTTCTTTAAGACTATGTGATCACCTTAGCAATAAGTTGTTATGTGATGTTGTTATGGATATCATGCTTTATTTTCTTGAATGTTTTGATTAAGTTTGCTACTGAATAAATAGAGAATTCTTTATGCTATGTAATTAGATCCTTAAAATTATTCAGAGCAGTAGTCCTCAGGAGAGCTCTTGTGATTGGCTTTACACACTCATTCTTTAGGATTTAGTTTATTTAGTTGGTCTGTCTTTCCATGGCCTTTTATTAAATGTAATTTTTATTGCATCACAATCTGAAAAGGATTCATTTAATATTTCTGCCTTTCTGCATTGGATTCTGAGCTTTTATACCCTAGTACAGTCAATTTTTCTGTAGGTACTATGCACCACTAAGAAAAATCTATGTTCCTTTCTGTTCCCATTTATTTTTTCCAGAGGCCTATTATATCTAAGTTTTCTAAAATTCTAAACACTTCCTAAACTTCTTTCTTGTTCCTTTTGTGGTTAGGTTTTTCAGTTGGTAGAGGGGGAGGTTGTATTCACCCACTAGTATAGTTTTGCTGTCTATTTCTTCCTGTAACTCATTCAACTTTTCCTGAAAGATTTTGGATATTATGCCACTTGGTGCATATATGTTTAGCAATGTTATTTCTTCATTGTCTATGGTGCCTTTGACAGGATGTCATTTTCCTCCTTATCTCCTACAATTAGATTTATTTTTGCTTTAACTTTGCCTAAAATCCAGATTGCTACTCCTGCTTTGTTTTTACGGAAACCGAAGCATACTGGATTCTGCTCCAATCTTTTACCTTTACTCTGAATGTATCCCTCTTTTTCAAATGTGTTTCTTGTAAAGCAACATATAGTAGGATTATTGTTTTTAATCCATTCTACTATCCTCTTCCATTTCAAGAGAGAGTGCATCCCATTCATATTCACAGTTATGGTCTCTTTCTCTTCATGTATAGCTCTTTATCCCCTGATTAATACTTTTCTCAATCCTTTCTCCCTTTCCCTCCTCACTAAAGTTTTGCTTTTGACCATTGTCTCTCTCAATCTAACCTGTCTTCTATCTGCCCTCTCTCTTTTATCCCTTTTTGCTTTTCTTTTGCTTTTCTCCTCCTAATGCCTATAGGGTAAGTTAGATTTCTATACCTGAGTATAGCATTTCCTCCTTGAGTCAAAGTCAATAAGAATAAGGTTCAAACAATGCTCATTTCCCTCACTTCTTTCCCTCTAATCCAATGTGTCATTGTGCCTCTTCAGGTGAATGGAATTTACCTTTTTTTGCCTCTTCCTTTCTTATTCTTCCATTTCAGTCCCTTTTCTTAACTTAGTTAAGGTTTTAACAATTACCTCAAAGTCAACTTATACCCACAACTTCTGTCTTTGTATATCCCTTCTAAATGTTATAATATAGAGTTCTCAAAAGTTTCCAGTATCCAATTCCAAAATAGGGAAGTAAACAATTTGCCTTTATTGAATAAAATGTGTTTTTTCTTTATTGTATACCTTTTTATGCCTCTCTCGAGGCCTATATTTGAAGATCACATTGTCTTGTGAGCTCTGGTCTCTTCAGTAGAAAGATTTGGAAGTCCCCTATTTCACTGAAGTTCCATTTGCCTGAAAGGTGATTTTGCTGGGTAGTTGATCCTTGCTTGTAATCCAAACTCCTTTGCCTTACAGAATATCATATTCCAAGCCTTCTGATCTTTTAATATAGATGTTGCAAGGTCCTGCATAATCTTCACTGGGGTTCCATGGTGTTTGAATTATTTCTTTCTGGCTGCTTGTAGTATTTTCCCCTTGATCTGATAATTCTGGAAATTGGCTACAATATTCCTTGGTGTTTTCAATTTGGTTTCCCTTTCAGGAAGTGATTGGAGTATTCTTTCAATGACTGTTTTACTCTCTGGTTCTAGGACCCCATGGCAGTTTTCCATGATAATTTATTTAAAAGATGCTGTCCAGGCTCTTATTCCTTTCAAGTGAACAAATAATACTCAAATTATCTCTCCTGGATCTATTTTCCAAGTCAGTGGTTTTTCCAATGAGATATTTCACATTGCCTTCTACTTTATCATTTATTTGGGTCTGTTTTATAGTATCTTGATTTCTCATAAAGTCATTAGCTTCCATTTGCTCCAATCCAATATTGAAGGAATTCTTCTGTTCAGTGAGTTTTTGAAATTCCTTTTCCATCTGGTCACTTCTGCTCTTTAAGGCATTCTTCTCCTCATTGCTTTATTGGACCTCTTTTGGCATTTGAGTTAGTCTATTTTTTAAAGTGTTATTTTCTTCAGTTAGGCTGTTGACTTGCTTTTAATGATTTTCTTACATTATTCTCATTTCTCTTCTCAATTTTTTCTCCACTTCTCTCACTAGATTTTCAAAATCCTTCTTGACCTCCTCCATGGCCTTCAACCAGTTCATATTTTTCTTGGAAGCTTTTGATGCAGGATTTTGACTTTGCTGTCTTCTTCTGATTCTATGTTTTGATCCTTTTTGTCCCCCCCCCCCCAAAAAAAAATTCTATAGTCTGATTGCACATCCTCTGTTTGCTCATCTTACCAGTCAATTACTAGACTTTTGAGCTCTTTGCCATGGTAGAACTCTGTTTCCAGAGTGGAGCAAGCTGTGTCCCAAATTGCTGGGGTTTTTGCAGTTCTCTGAGCTATTGTCAGAGCTATGAGGAGGGTACCCTCTCTACAGCCACCACAAACTCTGGCATGCTAGTGTTCCTCACCCCAGGACCGTCATGCAATACTGTGACCCAGATCCAAGCAAGTCAAACCAAGAGCAATTGCCCTCTGAATGGTAACTTGGGCCCCCACAATCTGAAGTCAAAGAGCTGTGGAGACAGCCATGCATCAGCATTTGCAGCTGCTGTGCCTCAGCCACCTCTGCCACCCCAGAGGCAAGGACTGTACCACACTCTTCTCTCACCCAGTTCCAATAGAGTTATCTACTGACCTTTTGCTTTCTTTTTGGTGTTCATGGTGTTCATGAGAAGTCTGGAAACTGCCACAGCTGCTGGTGATTCACTCTCCTGAAATCTGCTCTGGCTGGTCTGTGCTGTTGATTGAGGCCACCCTGAATTTGGGCCAGTGTGGCTTACTAGGGACTGTGCTCAGTTACCAGTCCAGTTTCCCTGGCTGTACCAAGGAATGTGGGGGTCCTGGTGTTGGTGCTTACCTGCTCCACCACCCTGGGGCTCAGGATCTCCCACTGCTTTGCTGAGGTGTGGCTTGCTGGAATGCCTCCCATCTTGTAGTGGTTGACTTCAGCCACAGCATGAGGGACCTTTCTGATTAATCCCTCTAGCCTCCTGAGCTAAAAGTAACCTGTAACCTGCAAAGTACAGCTAAAAGTAAGCTGTAACCTGTCTTTCTGCTGGCTCCACTGTGTAATAGTAAT
>JAQQSU010009774.1:0-12599 GCA_028627135.1 Pseudochirops cupreus | reverse complement strand
AGCTGGCAGCTTTACTTACAGACACAGAAAATTGAAATGTTTTTCAGGGATGCATGTCTAAACCTTAGATGTCTTTTCTTTTAATATAAGATACCAGTTGTTGCAACATACACTAGATATAAAGTGTACAAATGAATGGCCTAGGACAGTTGTCTAGCACAAACCACCAATCAGTTTAGATTTATCATTGATTTAGTTTAATCTGAAAACTTCTCCAGCTGTCATCGCTTCCAACTTAGTAATGTTCCCTCTCACTCCTTAAAATCTGTATTTAATTTTTAAAAAGAATCACTTTCATCACCTTGGGAATATGTTTCCCCTTCAATTTTTGGTTCATGGGAAAGAGAAAATAAGTTTTCAGCTCTTACTGAATATTGGGAGAATAAGACTCCAACAACCAATTTGCAACTTTCAGTAGAAAATTCAATGCAATTTACTACCTTGTAATATGAAATTTATCACATTTGATACAAGCACTTATATTTTGTTATTTTATATCCTCGTGACTAAAAAGTTGAAATCATTTTTAAAAACCCTTCTTTCAATTACTTCCATATTTGGGAGATGTCTTCAGACATTATTCTTCTGAAAGTTCATTCAATACGATAATATATATTAAGAATCTCTTGTGGGCCTGATGATATGATAAGTATTTTTAACTCTTTATTTGCTCTATTCTTCACTATTTTTTCCTAAGGAGCAAAAATGGCTGCGCATTTTGAAGAAAAATAAATGCCAAACTTTGAAATCTTAATTTCAAAAATCTTTTTTTTTTGTTTGAGCCTAATGAGAAAAATAAGGGCAATTTGGTGACACAGTGGATGTCTAGACCACTGGGTCTGGAGTCAGGAAGACCTGAGCTCAAATATGGAGTCAAACACTAGTAGCTATGTGACCCTGAGCAACTCTCTTAACTCTGTTTGTCTCAATTTCCTAATTTGTAAAGCGAGCTGGAGAAGGAAATGGCAAATCACCCCAGTATCTTTGCCAAGAAAACCCTAAATGGGGTAATGACTGTAATGAATGAACAACAATGGGAAAATCAAAAGTAGTGAAATCTTTCTCTTCATCTATAAATAATACCATGACTGTTATCAATAAGATTTATTTAAAAATCACTTATCTAAATCTGATTGGCTTTATGATTTTTTTCACTGCGTTTTGGAGCATGAGGTCCTTCATTCTCTGTAACCAAATTATAGAATTAGAAATGCTGTCAGCCAGGCATCATTTTCTGTTTTCCAAGCAGAATGACATGGTTATCAAGAGCAACTTGAGTTTATTTGCAAATTCTTACAGAGGAATATGAAATATTATGGTCAGTGTTATCTCATACATAGCAAGATTCATTGGAGAGAAAACCTATTTGACATAAACCTTGGTAGGATAGCCAAAAGAGATGCCCAAGGAAACTAAAGCACTCCAAGATGTTATGGATTAGGAGGCAGTACTCAGTATGTTCCCTGGAATGTGTGTCCTTTTTTTCCAGACATCTTTAAACAAAGGCCAAATGGTCAATTTATGTTATAGAGAACATTCTTTTAAAGGCTTGACTTGAACTACATGGCCAATAATCAATCAACATTTATTAAGTGTTTAATATATGTCAGGCACTCTGCTAAATGCTTGGGGATACAATAAGAGGCAAAAGAAAGTCTCTGCCTTGCAGATTTTATAGCAAAGAAACATGTACTAACAAGTTACATACAAGATAAATAGGAAATGACAGAAGGCAGGAAATAGAATTCAAGCAGTTGGAAGTCTTCCTATAGAAGATAGGATTTTGGTTGGTATTTAAGTGAAGTCAGGGAAAGTAGTAGGTGGAGATGAAGAAGATCATTCCAGACATGGTAGACAGTCAGAGAAAGTGCCCAGAACTGAGAGCTGGAGACTCTTGCTTGTAGAACATTTAAGAGGCCAGAGTTATACAGTGTCAACACAATATTCATAGCTCCAATGGTGGCTATGAATACACCAGCAGAGTTCTCAAGCACAAAATATAACAGATTCACCATATAGAATACAGAAGCAAAACATTTATTCAGATACCAGGAAACTAAATCCCCAAACCAGAAGTCTGAATCTATCATAGCAACAAAGAAGTTAATACTCCATAACACAGCCTTCCCACAAACGTTCTAGCCTAGCTGTTACAGCAGGGGGAATACAAACAATCACAAGCCTAGCTATCTCTTTGGGTGTGTCCTCTCCTCCCTCCAGAAATAACTGTTCTGACTCCCAGCTTACTCCTTCAGCCCACCACAAGCTCCATGTAATTACATTTGGCCTAAGAGGAGACAGAGGAATCTTCAAATCAAGGAAAATCTTGAAATTCCCTTAGGTTTATTAAGAGGCAGGAAAGAACTTCAAATTCCCATAACCTTTACAAGTCACTAAAAGTGAGTGGCAAGAAATAAAGTATAAGAAGAATGGAAGGGGAGGAGGGGGCTTTTTTAAATGACAAATTGAGCATTTTTGAGTATTTGACCCCAGAGGCTTTAGGGGGTCATTGTAAGTGTGTGTGCATGCGTGCGTGCGCATGTGTGTGTATGTGTGTGTGTGTGTGTGTGTGTGTGTGTGTGTGAGAGAGAGAGACAGAGACAGAAAGAGAGAGAGAGATGGAGAGAGACAGAGAGACAGAGAGAGACAGAGAGAGAAAGAGAGACAGACAGACAGAGACAGACAGACAGACAGGCAGACAGATAGAGGTTGGATCTGTATTTTAGAAAAATCACATTAGTGACTGAATGGAGGATGGATTAGAGCAGCAAGTAGACATACTAGCATTCTATTGCAATAATCAGGCATGAGGTGATGAGGGTTTGAACTAGAGTGGAAGCTGTGTCAGCGGAGAGAAGGAAGAATATTCAGGAAGACTTGTAAAGGTGAAATTGACAAATCTTGGCAACAGATTGAATATGGGAAGCAGGGGAGATGAGAGTGTGGAGTCTCAATTGACTTCTAGGTTACAAGTGTGAGGTACTAGAAAGATAGTTTTGCCTTCTAAAGTGATAGGAAAGGTAGTGGAGGAGAGGTTTGGGGAGAAAAGATAAAGAGTTCCAGGTTGGACATATTTAGTTGAAGATGTCTACTAGATTTCTGGTTTGATAAACCTGAAAGGTAGTTGGAGTTGTGAGACTCGAGCTCAGCAGAGAGACTAGATTTGAGAAGTTAATTAAAAAGAGCTGATGAGTGAAGTAGTATAGAGAGAGAAGAGAAAATGGCAAAGACAGAACCCTATGGGACACCTACAATTAAAGGGCACAGTCTGGATGAAGATCCAGGAGAGAAAAGAAAGAAGTAGTCAGATATATAGAAGAAAATCTAGGAGAAGGTGAAGTCCTAAAAACCTAGAGAGTATCAAGGAAAAGTGAGCGATCAGAAGTTCCAGAGACTGCAGAGAAGTTGAAGAAAATGAAAATTGAGAAAAAAAATTTTGAATTTGACAACTAAGAGACCATTGGAAACTTTGGAGAGGACAGATTCACAGGAATGATAAATTTGGAAGCTGCATTTTAAAAGGTAAAAAGGATAGTAAGAGTTGAGAAAATGGACTTATCCATTATAGATAGACTATTTAAGGAGTTTAACTACAAAGGGCAGACAAGATATTTAGTAGTGATGGAAGGACTAAATGAAGATTTTTTTTTTTCAGGAGGAGGGAAATATGAGCATGTTTGTAGATGATAAAGAAGAAGTCAGCAGACATGAAAAGATTGAAACTAAGTGACAGTATAGAGATGACAAGGTATGTGTGAGGAAACAGAAGTCAGATTTATCGAGGAAAAGAGGCATAAAATATATGATCATAGAAGTGTATGACTATGGATGGAGGTGAGTTGGCTATGTTGTGAGAAAAAAAGTTAACTGATGCCGTATGAATTGACATTGTGTCAAAAAGAGATCAAGAGGAACCTCCACCCAGCCAAACATAATAGTTATATTCCCTTTGAAGAGTTTTAAGAAGTCATGGACTTAAATTTTATGGGGTAAGATGAGGTTGGATGAATTGTGATCTGCATCATTGGAGAGAATATCCACATTAATGACGTCATGGATCCCCCAAAGTTTTGAAGAGGTTGGATTTTTAGATGTACATACAAGTGGAGAGACTTAACTAACAATTGGAAATATAGTATTAGAGCTTATGGGTCAAGAAAAGTTCTAGGAATTCTTTGCATAGTAGTGATAATAGAGAAATATAAAAATACACATATAAAAAAACACATACATTCACATAGCCCATAGGGATATGTAAGATTACTTAAGAAGAGAGTAAGCAGAAAAAAGTGAACAACAACAAAAAATAAAAAAGGTCAAATCTTTTTCCTGTGATAATCTATAATGATAGCACCAGGATACTTCATTTAACATAGCAGATATTGATCTAAAAACTTGCAAAGACTTTAATTGTTAAGAAAAAATAGCTGAGAACTTATCATTCCACAAAAAATTACTAGGAAAACAGGAAAGTAGTTTGGCAGAAACTAGACAAGAGTCAACATCTCACATTATATACCAAAATAAGATTAAAATGAGTAAATAATTTAGACATAAAGGGTTATGTCATTAAAAAATTAGGGGAGCATGGAAAAAGAAATAACAAAAAGATCTATGGAAAAGGAAAAAAAATTATGACCAAAGAAGAGATAAAGAGGATCACAGAAAGCAAAAAAGGATCATTTTTATTACATGAAATTTAAAAAAGTAAATTTCTTTGACAAAGTCTTCATTTCTCAAATACATAGAGAAATGAACAAAATTCATGAAGAGCCATTCCTTAATTGATAAATATTCAAAAGCTATGGACAGGAAGAAAAAAAAATCAAAGTTATTAATGATCATGTGAAAAAATGTTTTGAATCACTATTGATTAGACAAATGCAAATTAAAACAAATTTTAAGTACCACCTCAAAACCATCAAATTGACTAATATGATCAAAAAAATGACAAATGTTGGAGGGGGTGTTAAAAAATTGGGACACTAATGCACTCTTGGAAAAGTTGCAAACTGATCCAACTATTCTGGAGAACAATTTGGAACTATGACTAAAGACCTATAAAACTACATACCCTTTGATGGAGCAATACCAGTATTAGGTATATATCCTGAGGATAGCAAAGAAAAGTAAAAGGGATCATCGTGTGCAAAAATATTTATTTTTGTTGTTGGTCAGTCATTTTTCAGTCATATCTAACTCTGTGACCCCATATGGGGTTGTCTTGACAAAGATAATGGAGTGATTTCCCATTTCCTTTTCCAGATCATTTTACATATGAAGAAACCGAGGCAAACAGGGTTAAGTGACTTGCCACGGGTAACATAGCCAGTAAGTGTCTAAGGTCAAATTTGAACCCAGTTCTTCCTGCTTCCAGATCGAGTGCTCTATCTCTGCCCCTCCTATCTGCCAAAAATATTTAAAGCAGCTCTTTTTGTGGTAGCAAAGAATTGTAAATTGAGGGGACGTCCATCAATCTGGGAATGGCTAAACAATTGTCGTATATAGCTATGATGAATTCTATTGTGCTATAAGAAATTACACCTGGGAAGACTCTTATGAATTTGTGCAAAATGAAGTGAGCAGAGCCAGGAGAACGTTTGTACACAGTACGAGCAATATTTTAACAATGTTCAACTGTGAAAGAGTTAGCTATTCTGATCATTACAATGATCCAAGATATTTCAAAAATCCTCATTATGAAAAATGCTATCCACATCCAGAGAGAGAACTGATAGTCTCAGGGTAGATTGAAGTGTAGATTTATTTTTATTGCTTTTTGTTTGTGTGTGTGTGTGTGTGTGTGTGTGTGTGTGTGTGTGTGCATGTGTGTATCAGCAAGCACCCCAGCATACCCAGGATGGCTGCTAGCACAGGTTCCTAGATCTGCTTTTCTAAAGGAAAGCAACTCAAAATGGGTTAACAATCTTACTTTAATCTATTAAACATATATCATTTACCTAGATCAGGGGGAAAAGTAACACCCTGAACTTCAGAGAATACAAACACAAGTTACAAGCAAACAAAGAAACAGATCAGCAGATGGGCTTCCAGCACCTGACCATTGCATCAGTTACCTATTCAGTTACCAGAGAGGGAAGCACCAACATCTGGGTTTTCAAAGCCAGGGGGTTCAACGGCTTCCCAGAGTCTCGTCTGGCCAAACCACAAACTCTTCTCAAAGTGAGCCCCAAAGCCAAACCTCACATCAAGGCGTATACATAGCCTTCTCCTGGCTTGGAGAATGTCACAGCCCTCTTGACCCACCGCCCAATCACAAAGCTACAAGGTGCGGGCATTCCCGAAAAACAAGTCTCCTGCCATAGGCTCCACATGACCACATTCAGCCTATCAGGGGGCAGAGTATACTTTCAAATCATGGAAGGTTCTCAGAGTTACATAGCCACTTTAGCAAAGGGCCTAGGGGCAGGGAAGATCTTCAGATTCTCATAACAATGTGTATGTGTTGCAACATCATTATAATGGAAAAAAGAAAGAAGGAGACAGATACCACTGGTTTAGGAAACTTGAACAATCTCCCTCTCCAACTAATGGGGTCCCTCTCAGTTAAAGCTCACTCATATAGGCAAGATTCAGTTCTCAAGTAAGTTAATAGAAGGGAGGCAAGTCCTTTTTGTCAAAATCTGGTTCTTTATATCCTTACCCGAGAGATCCAAAATCAGTTAAAATATAGCTTTGGCTAATGTTTAAAATCTTTTCAAAAAGGAAGGTTCAAGACCAAAATAGAAAGTACCAGGTGAATATGAATGAGGTATAAGACATTGATTTCCTAGACACAAAAAACTCAAATGTGTGCATTGACAAGGTCTTAAACAAACAGTGGCAGTAGGTCACAAGTACTGTTATACTCCATTGGGAGGCTCATATTTAAAACATCAAAATATGAAATTTTTGTAAGGTTGCTCAGCTCATTTCACTTTCATCTCGGTTCTGTTCTGTATAAGTATTTCTTCTGAGGCTCATGTCTTCTGGCCATTTAAGTGGGATTTTTGTCTTATCCTTTTCCCAGCAATAATCTGTAATGCAAAAAACTCTTCATGTTGCCAGTGAGCTCCAGTATCTTCTAACCTCTCAGAGTCATAAATTTGCCTTCAAGGCTAGAGATGTTCATCTCAGGTTTTACATCATCACCTATGTTTAAGAAAGACACTTAAAGCAGGAGGCAGTTACGACTTTGAGGTCTAGTCATAATCTTATTTTCCCATGTATAGAAGCTTACTATCTATTTCTGCCTGAGATAGAGCAAAGAGCCTCTTCTTCAACCCTCAGAGGGCAGCTTGAGCACCTATACTAGCTGCCTTGGTGAGTAATCATCTCTTTAAACAGCCCTCTAGCTTTTTAGCCTTTATAGAGATCTTGAAAGACCATATAAGGTTCACAATATCATCCCTAAGGGCCAAGCCATTCAGCCCTGAGGCAGTACACATGGCCCCCTGGAAAGGGTCAAGAGAAATGCACACAGAAAGGGTCTAGCTGCAAAGTCATTACATGTTATTCTAGAAGAGATCTAGCTCAAGTCTCATCCATGGAGAATATTCTTAGAAAAGGGATGGCAGGCAAAAAGGGGAAAGGGCAGGGAGGGGAACAATC
This sequence comes from Pseudochirops cupreus, assembly GCA_028627135.1. Lineage (NCBI taxonomy): Eukaryota > Metazoa > Chordata > Mammalia > Diprotodontia > Pseudocheiridae > Pseudochirops > Pseudochirops cupreus. The sequence continues at coordinate 4,988 of JAQQSU010009774.1, read as the reverse complement.
TTCTGATTACATCTTTGACATAAATGTTGTAAGCAATGTTATTTTAAGGTGATCTAAGGGAGAAACATTTCTAAAATGTAAAAGTGCTATAATGAATCTTGAAAAAATGAATTTTATCCTATTAAAATCTATTTTAACGTATCTCTTTTTAGATTAAGCACTGGTGTTGCTTAGTTCATGTTTATATAAATTGGCTAAAGGATTTTCTACTACACCCTATTTGTAGAACACTTGGCAGTTTTGTATTAAGTTTAATAAATATCATCACTCAGATTCCAACTCTATTTTTTCTCTGTTAAAATATTTAAAGGAAGTGAAGTGTTCTTCTTTCTAGTTTTAGGTCATAGGTAAATGTTCTTGTCTATGTCATTAAAATTTAACCACTTTAGGGAATGCGTAATGCTTTAGCCACACTAAATTATTAATTGTAGAGGACCTGCTAGAACAAGATCATATTTTTTTAGCAGTAAGATTGGAAGACTCTTATGGGAATTTATTTCTGGATAGATATTTCAGCAAATGTCACTGAAATAGTTTATATGTAAAAGCTTTTCTTATATCGCAGAGTCGCAGTGTTTTCTTGATCTTTTCATAAGGCACTGAATCTCAGACTTTCACTACTCTATTTCCTCTGCACAAAAATAAGTGGTTGGAAAGTGTAAAAACAGAGTTCATTAAAAAATCATCTGTATTTATATGGGTAATATTTAATAACTAGCATTTCAAAGTGCTTTAAAATATTATCTCACTTGATGCTCACAATCATATTGAGAGAAATTATTTCTATTAAATTATTTAAGTTTTCAACATTCACTTCCATTAAATTTTACATTTTCTCCCCCTTTCTCCCTCGTCCCTCCCTCAAAACAGCTTACAATCTGACATAGACTGTACAAATACATTCCTATTAAACACATTTTCACATTAGTCATGTTGCATTAAAGAATTTTAATCAATAAGGAAAAACATGAGAAAGAAAGAAAAAACCAAAACAAGACAAAAAAGAAAATATTCTGCTTCATTCTGCATTCTGACTCCATAATTCTTTCTTTGAATGTGGCTGGCAATTTCCATCATCTGTCCTTTGGAATTGTTTTAGGTCTGGGAGATATTCTTAATATATTTTCCTAATTATAGGTAAAAATAATTTTTAACATTGTTTTTTAAAATTTTGAGTTCCAAGTTCTTCCTCTCTTTTGTTTCCCTCTTCCTTCATTAAGAAGGCAAGAAATTAAATATATTTTATACATGTGAAGTTATTCAAAATATATTTCCATGTTAGTCATGTTGTAAAAGAAAATATAGACCCCCCCAAAAAAAAAGAAAAAAAAAGAAATGATCCTTAGATCTGCATTCAGACTACATCAGTTCTTTCTCTGGAGATAGATACAACTTTGTATAATGAGTCCTTTGTCATTGTCTTGGATCTTTGTAGTGCTAAGAACAAAAGCATTCATAGTTGATCATTGCACATTGTTGCTTTTGCTTTCTACTATGTTCTCCCAACTCTGTTCACTTCACTTTGAATCAATTCATGCAAGTTTTCCAGGTTCCTTTGAGAGCACCCAGTTTGTCATTTTTTATTGTGCAATGGTATCACAATCACATACCAGAACTTGTTCAGTCATTCCTCAGCCATCCCCTCAATTTCCAATTCTTTGCTACCACAAAAACAACTATCAATATTTTTGTACATATATATCCTCTTCCTTTAAAAAAAAAAGTTCTTTTCAGAATACCAGCACAGTAGTGGTATTGTTGTGTAAAAGGTATGTATGGTTTTATAGCTCTTTAGTACTATTGGCATAGGGTCTATAAGAATAGATCCAAATTATGCACTAGAATGGTTTATTTGGTTCATAATTGCACCAATAGTGCAGTAGTGTCCCAATTTTCCCACATCTTCTCCAAAATTTCTCATTTTCTTTTCTGCCTTCTTAGCCAATCTGATAGTCATGGTCTGCTACTTCAATGTTGTTATAATTTGTGTTTCTCTAATCGATAGTGATTTAGAGCTTTTTTTTCATACGATTATAGATAACTTTGTTTACTTCATCTGGAAACTGCCTTTTCATGTCCTTTGACAAATGACCAATTAAGGAATGGCTCTTTTTATAAATTTGACCTAGTTCTCTACATACTTGTGAAATGAGGCCTTTCTCAGATAAAATTACTGGGAATTTTTTTTCCATAATAATTGTTACTCATTGTTTATTTCCATCATTCCTATTTTCCCCTTGTTTATCCTACTCTCATCTTTCACTATCCTCAAAATTGTTTTGCTTCTGACTGTCTCCCCCAATCTTCCCACTCTTCTATCAGCTCCACCTCTTGTCATATAACCTTCACCTCCTACTTTCCTGTGGAATAAGATAGATTTCTGCACCCAATTGAGTATGTTTAGTATTCTTTGAGCCAATTCTGATGACAGTAAGGTTCAAGTACTCCCTTCTCCTCCATCTTTCTCTCCACTATAAAGGTTCTTTTGTGCCTCTTTCCTGTAAGATAATTTACCCTCTTCTATGTTTCCATTCCCTCCTTTTCCAGTGCATTCCTCTTTCTCATCCCTTAATTTTATTTTTTATATATCATCACATTATATTAAATTTACACTCATGCCCTCTGTTTATGTATGCATCTTCTAACTACTCAAATAATGAGAAAGCTCTTAGGAGTTACAAGTATCATTTTCTCATGTAGGAATGTAGACTGCTTAAGCTTATTGAATCCCTTATAATTTCTCTTTCCCATTTACCTTTTTATGCTTCTCTTGAGTTTTGTATTTGAAAATCAAATTTTATATTCACTTTTGGTCTTTTAGCAGGAATGCTTGAAAGTCCTCTAATTCACTGAATATCCATCTTTTCTACCAAAGGATTACACTCAATTTTTCTGTATAGGTGTATCTTGGCTCTAATCATAGCTTCTTTGCCCTCTGGAATATCATGTTCTAAGCCCTCTAATCCTTTAATGTAAAAACTGCTCAATTTCATGTTATACTCACTGTGGCTCATGATATTTGAATTCTTTCCTACTGTCTGTGCTTGTAATATTTTCTCCTTGACCTGGGAATTCTTGAGTTTTGGCTATACTGTTCCTGGAAATTTTCATTCGGGATCTCTTTCAGGAGGTGATCAATGGATTCTTTCAATTTCTATTTTGCCCTTTAGTTCCACAATTTTTTGGAATTTTTCCCCTGATCACCATAGGTATTGATGTTTTCCTTCTTCTTAAATAATTCTAGACTATTGTGATGTTATTTAAGTCATATGCATCATTCTTTCCTCCATTTTTCACCTAAATTTTGTGGAAAAAAAAACTCTTTATAAATCATTACCCACACTTTCTTTCACCTAAACTTTATGCAATTTGACTCCCAACTTCACCACTCAATTTAAACTGTTTTATCTGAAGGTCTTTTAGTTGTCAAACTTTATCATCTCTATTTAGTCCTTATCTTTCTTGACTTATCTGTAATATTTGACTCTGTTGATCATCCTCTCCTCTTGGATACTCTCTTCTAGAAGATCATGTGTTTATGTTTTTATGTGTGACACAGTTCTTTCTTGATTTTCTTCCTACATAATTGCTAGTTAACCCTCAGTCCCCTTTGCCAGATCATAATACATTTTGTATCCCCACTAACTGTGGTATATCCAAAGATATATGTCCTAGATATCTTTTGTCTAAAAAATCTCTGACTTATTCATCTCATAAACTCCTTTGATTTCAGTTATCATCTTTATGCAGATAATCTGCAGATCAGCCCTATTGTGTCTCCTGAGCTCCAGTAAGCCTGCATTATCAACTGCTTAATAGACATTTCAAACTGAATGCCCCATAGACATCTCAAACTCAATGTATCCAAAACAGAACTCATTATATTCTGAATGTCACCATAACTCTCATGAGTACCACCATCCTTCCAGTTACCCAAGTTCATAACCTAGGTGTTATCCTAATTCCTCACTCTCAGTCAGACTAAAGATCTAATTAGTTTCCAAGTCATGCCATGTAATTCTAAACATCTCTTGCAATTAATTGCCTTCTATTTACTCATACAGATAAAGTTCTTGTTCAATATTTATCAACTCTTACATGATCTGGTGTAGACCACTGAAAATTAAGTAGCATTTATTAAACATGGACTATGAACTAGACACTGTATTAAGCACTCAGGATATAAGTGCAAGAGATGAAATATTCCTTCTAATCCACTAGTCTTTTCCAATTCCAATCCATCAATCACTTAAATGATTATGAGCAAGTTTGAACTTGTCTACCAATTCTCTGCCTCATAATTTTATTTATGGCAAAAAAAAATATTGTTTGGTTTGGTTTTGTATCAGCAAGCATCATGGCTATCTGCTTGCACTGACAATAGGCAGATTCACAAATTTGTCTTTGACCATATTAGAATGGATTGAGCTGGTTTTCCCAACTTTATTTTTTAGTTAAATGCTGAATTTCATGTAGCAATATATACATTATTGACATTTTGTTATGCTTTAAATTCTGTTGCTTTAAATAATGGATATTAGTCCAAGGAAATATATGAGTTGTAGCTCATAAAGAGCACACATCAATGACTCAGGTATTGCGCTAGGTTTGGCTGTGGGTAAAACAAGCAACTTAAGGATAATTCAAATAACAGTGACAACACAGAAAACAAAAAGAATTTGTGCTCAAAAACTGAAAACAATATGAGGAACTTATAAAGTATTGGTGCTAAAAAGCCTACTTAGTCCTTGTGGGGGGGAAGGGTTAAGAAGAAATATTCTTAGAGAAACTTGACCCCAGAAGTAGTTGTTATTGATTCCTCTTCCAGGAGTATAGGCTTCTTGAAATCAGAAGCACATGAATTAAACAGAGTTTGTTATCTTTGCTATGAAGGAAAGAAATTATCCTGAGAAAGGTAATAATAAACTAAAGTCCTCAAGGTTTGAAAAAGGATACATTTTTTACTAATAAAACTCACTTTTTATATC
>JAQQSU010009773.1:0-12600 GCA_028627135.1 Pseudochirops cupreus | reverse complement strand
AAATATCCAAGGGTCCTCAGAGTCACGTAAGCCACTTTAGCAAAGGGCCTAGGGGCAGGGAAGATCTTCAGATTCCCATAACACTACTAGAACATAAAGATTTGACTTTATTCCAAGGCTATTCAGTCAATTTTGCTTATGATCCAAAGAAAGGTCTCTGATCTAATTCTACCTTATTAAATTCCAGTTTATTGAATGTTCATTGTATCCTGCACCTGGTCCTAAGCAAAGTTAATCCCTGTATTTCTCCCTTGCCTTTATTTCGCCACCTTTCATTGGGAGGGTTAGACATGCTTGTCCCCTCCAATTTCTGACAGTACTGTTGGTTTGCCAAAATTTCTGACCTTGTTGATTATTTTCAAATAGTAGTCAAAACTACTGCTCTTTCAGGGTTTCGATAGAGAAGATTCATCCTATCCTTTAGTACCTGATTGTTCTGCTTCTAACTATTCTAATACTAAAGTGTGGTTTTTCAAGAACTTTTCATAAGGTATCAGAAAATAACTGAAAATTGAGTTTGGAGTAATGTGGTAAATCTTAAAGTCTTTCAATATAGTTTTGTGCTGTCAGTGTGTTTATCCTGTCTATAATTTAGTGTATACCCTTGCAGCATCCATTTTTGTTTCTGTGTACCATGTACTTTATGCTTTCATCATGTTTTGTCCCATAACTCTGTAGCGTTTTTCAGTTCTTAAAACATTCAAGGGATCTTCTGATTTTGATCAGCAAGTGTTTGTTTGGGGTCTCCTTAGGAAAAACTACACTTGTTAGTGTCACAGAGATACTTGTTATATGTAGATTATAAAGGATGATCTGGTAGTATGTTGACTGGTTGGGTATAATATGATGTAGAGCAGTGGTTCTCAACCTTCCTTTAATACAGTTCCTCATGTTGTGGTAACCCCCTCCCATAAAATTATTTTCATTGCTACTTCATAACTGTAATTTTGCTACTGTTATGAATTGTAATGTAAATATCTGATATGCAGGATGTATTTTCATTGTTACAAATTGAACATAATCCACAGGTTGAGAACCTCTGAGTAGAGTGTTCATTTAGGCATGGGTTGGGCAGTGAGCCTTAGAGCTGCTTTCTCCATAGGCAGGGCTTAATGGACAGTTTCCCCAAAGCTCCCCATTGGACTGCCCTCCTTATGTAGCCCATAAAACAGCAGCTGAGGCGTCTTACTGTTGGCCATGAGTAGCCCTGTGTGACTTTCCTGTCCCACAGTGTGTTGGAAGAGTAGTTAAAAGAGCACATTTGGAACTTGTTAACACTTTTGAGTATACTGGTATGAGATGAGCACACCTTAAGAAGGATTAGGGCTGGTCACCTCCCAGTTCAATTCAACAGACATTTATTAAATGCTTTCCAAAAGCAGGGCACTGAACTGGAATCTGTGAAAACAAACACAGAAATAAGTCTCTGCCCTGATCTCTATACAGGTTTTGCTGGCTCTGCTCTCTGTAACAATGCCCTCAACCTTTGTGTCGACCAGGTGAGGGTTGAGGTTTGTTTTGTTTTAAACCAAGTCTCCTGGGCTAGATAGGGATTGGGGACATGAAGAAGTTTTGTTTTGAAAGTTTTATTGCTGTTATCAGTGGGGTAGGGAACACCTTGAACAGTCTCTTTATGTGGAGATTTAAATGATCCTTTGAAATTATTTTATATTTAAAAGTTTCATTGGATAGAGCCTTTTTAATACCAGCTAATTTCTAGTATACTTCCTACACTTCATTCAAACTTCCCTTATCAGTCAATTAGGATTTATTAAGGGCCTACTGTGTGCTAGGAACTGTAGTAAGCCCTGGGGATAGATACAGAGAAAGTTGGAAGACTGTCCCCGCTCTCAAGAATTCACTGTATCATGGGGGAGACATGAAAATAGCCATGTAGAAACAAGATAAATACAGGATGAACTGGAGATAATCAGCATAGGGAAGTCCTTAGCTTTGAGGGGGATTTGGAAAGGTTTCTTGTAGAGGGAGGGATTTTAGCTAGAATTTTGAAGAAAGCCAGGATCTACGGGTGAGCAGGGAGAATTCCAGGCCAGGCATAGGGGCCATCCAGTGAAAATGCCTGGAGTTGTGTGAGAAACAGTAAAGACACCAGTGTCCCTGGGTTTTGGGAGTACGTGGGGGGAATAAGATCTAAGAAGGCTGGAAAGGTAGTAGGGCATTGAATTATGAAGAGCTTTGAATGCCAAACAGAGGATTTTGCATTTGATAGGGAGCCCTTGGAGTTTATTGAATTAGAGGGGTGACAGGGAAGATTTGAGTTGACATTGGAGTGGGGAGAGAGACCTGGAGCAAGGATACCAACCAGAAGGCTGTTGTTGCAAGGGTTGTTCAGGTGCGAGATGTTGGTGGCAGCATCAGAGGAGAGGTGTTGTGAAGATAAAATTGACAGGAAATAGACCAACAAAATGACCACAAGTCAGCATAGGTAACCTACTCTCATAGTGTCTCCCCCACCGCCAAATGAAGAGACAAGAAATGTGTAAAGGATCATAAATACAGAGTTGGAAGTCCAACCCCCTCAATTTTACACATAAGGAAGTTGAGGCCCAGGGAAGGTGAGTTACTTGTTTAAGGTCACACGGCTAATAGCATCCAAAGTGAGATTTCACCCCAGGCCCTCTGACTCCTGAGCTAGCACGTTTTTGACGCTGCTCATCACCAGTTCTCTAGGTCCAGAATTGGCCATTGCAATTATTTTGAATTTGGCTGCTTTTAAAATAGTATCATTTTCATTTATATAATAGGAGTTGTATGTAATGTTCTCCTAGTTCTGCTTATTGAACCATTCTGCAATGGCGATTTCCTCTGCCTGTTATTCTCTAAGTTTCTCATATTTGTTGTTCTTTATGGCATAATAATAATCCATCATGTTCCTATACTATGGTTTGTTCAACCACTCTGCCAGTCATTGGGACTTAATATGTTTCTAATTTTTTGCTGTTGTTACCAAAAAATATTTGCTGCCACGAGTATTTTGGCACATATACAACCTTTCTCTCAGCTTGGGATATATGGGATGGCCATAAGTGGGGTAGCTTAATTATTTTCCTAAAATTAAGAAAGATTGGCAGATCACTTCGTTTTGAGATTCTCAACCCCACTACTTCAAAGCCTAATTAATAAAGCTCTTTAACTGGATATCTGCTGAAGGGTTTAGTTACCTTCTTTTATTGTGGGTCCCTGTTATTTGGAAAATGCCATTCATAATCATTTAATTCCCATTGGTGATGGTAATATTGAATGCATTTGCAGATAAGTTATTTCACTTTTTAGTGGTAGGTTGTGTAAAGATATTTATAATTAGTACTGCTGGCAATATTATCAAGGAAAATGCCTTCAAAGTGATCTAATTTTATGCTTCAGAATTAAATTGTGTTAATGACTTTCTCTGTCATTTCCCTTTGATTCAAGTAATTTAGAAGTGAATCTGTCAACTGTTTGAAATCTGTGGTTGATGTTTCTTATTGCTTTCTTATCAATATAAACTCAGCCTCTTAGGGGTTCTGAATGAGCAGTTGTTGGAAATTTGGCTGATGCCCACCAGAAACAGAATGTGTAGCAGTGGGCAGTGTTATTTTATGGAGAAAATAAATCTTTATCCCCAAAGGCATTGTTTACATACTTTACAAACCCTATCTTCTTATTTACAATATAGCATCAATAATCAATGTGCCATCCTGACTCAGAGAAGGGGAGCTCACATAAGCCAAGAAAGGGACCTTGCTAAGAAAAACCATCTGTCATTAATATGCAGAACTTGCAGGAAGTCTTGTTTTGTGGCAGTCTAAATGCTGTGCAATCAAAAGGGTATTGAGAAAATTAAAAGAACATACTCTTTTGCTGTTCTTGCATAAAAATACAGACATTCTTAGTGAAAACTCAGTTCTTTTCCCTTAGATGCAGGAGAGACTTTTTCAATGGCTTTGCTAAAATCTAGTTAAATCTCCGACATTCTCCTGATCCAAGTTATAGATGATACAGTGGAGTGAAGGGGCTGCATGTGGAGTTAGAGAATGTGGGGTCTCATTCTCTTTCCTCCATTTGCTACTTGTGTGAGCTTGGGAAGGCTACTACCTCCAGGCTTCAGGCTTCCCTGTCTGGAAAGTGAAAGGCTGTCAGCAAGTTCACACACAGTGATTTTTTTGTTGTTGCTCTTTGCATACTGAAATGTTTTTGTTTGAGGATTTAAATTCATAGTTAAAAAAAAATAGGGAAAACCAATGAAGAGCCCAGGGAAGAGATACTAAGACATAGGTCTTCTCAGAAGAAAGGTGGGGAACCATTAGGACGAGGTATGCCATGTGTTGTCAGACGTAGGGTTCCACGTTGGATGTTTTTGCTCAGATGATTTTCTTTGAAACTAAGGAGGGTTTTCCGTGAATTGCATCATTATTCGATGTAGAATCTCCTTTTACAAATATTGACCCACCCCTGAGCTTCTAATCAAACTCCTAGTCTTAGAGAATTGCCTGGGGCGCCTGGGGGAGACTGAGTGGTTTGCCCTGAGGTAAACCAGAGATAAGCTATGAGTGGAGCCCCTAACATTAAGGGGGATTAGGAAGGGCTTGTGGAAGAGATAGGGTTTTTAGAAAGAATCTGAAGAAAGCCAGGAGACGAGGGAGAAAGAGAGTTCCAGTCAAGAGGGACAGCCTAGGAAAATGCCGGGAGTCGGGGGATTTGGAGCTGGAAGGAACCTCTATACCTAGGTACTTATGATCTGCATTTTCTTCCAAACATCCTGTTCTGTTCGAGGATTAAGCCCCATTTATAGCCTTGATCCCTCTCTCCTGAATGTTTTCTAGTTTGGCTAATATGTAAAAAAAGTAGCAGAGCCGGGATTTGTGCAGCTCTTAACTGGAATGACACTTTTCTCCTGCTCAGGGTGAAAACCTCAGTCTTGCCTGGAGGAGAGACAATTTGCACATGTTTCTGGGTGTAGTGGTGTCGGGGTGATGTAGTAAACTGGTCAACCATTCCTGCCTCCCCCCAACCCACATTCCTTGCCCAAATGGATTTTCCAGTATATTTCTTTTGTGCTGAGAAGTTGTAATGACAGGAAGGGAATAAGCATTTATTAAACACTTTACAATTATCTCATTTGATCCTCACAACAACCTTGAGAGGTAGATGCTATTATTTTGTGTGTGTGTGTGTGTGTGCGCGTGTGCACATGTGCACGGCTACCAAGTATCTGAGGCTGAATTTGAACTCATGTTTTCCTGACCCCAGGGCCTGTCAGTATGTATCATTTCTCTCACTCTCCCTCTTTCTCTCTCTCTCCCTCACTTACTTCCTTTTTTCTTACTTTCTTCCTTTTTCTTTTTCTGTTAAACTCCAAGCCTCCAGGAGAGAGTACTTTGTCAAAACGCCTCAGTGTAAAAATCCCTTTTCTCAGAGATGCTCCCATCTCAATTGCCTGCTCCTAGCAACAATATTCCCTGTAAGTACAGACCGACTGGTAAATGCCTGTGGTTAATTAACACTTTTATGAAGACAGTGAATATTTAAAACAAAGAAAGGTAAGCTGAGTTTAGGGGCTCAGGGTGAAAGGTCAGAAAGAAGATGGGGCATTACTATTCTGTGGTCTGCAGTCCAGGGGGTTTCTCACTTCTGGTGTGACGGCACCATGCTTCAGAGGCTGCCTTTTTGTGAGTACTTCTGCCCTCTTAGCTCCAAGAGAAGGCTTCTTTTACCTTCCCCCTTCTCCATATCCAGGTTCAGATGCAGTCCTCAGCTGGGCAAGTGGTAGGCTCTTTCAGAAAAAAATCAAGAACCTTTCCCTAGGATTGACAGAAACTTTCCCACTTCTGCTCCTTGGGGACTTCCAAGGGTCATCATGCTGGCAGGAAGTGGGAGAGCATGGCCATCAATAAACATTTTTTGAAATGCTTTCTGTGTGACAGGCATTGTTTCTTGGGTATGTTACAGCCTTTGAGATTTAGCCTTTCCATTTGATAAATTTTTATAAGCCTGTTGTATCCCCTGATGAGAGACCTCCCTCTAACTTGGGGTGATTATCCAGACCATCACCCACATCCTGAGCTTAACTAGGTAAGTGACACATGTCCAGTTACCACCACATAGCCCTGACATTCAGGGTTCCCCAGTTTGTTTTTTAATTCTTAAGACCTTCCTCTTGGTCTATGCAAATGAATGGGTAGAGAAGAGATATCAGAGGCAGTTTCTACTCTGGGGGTCAAACTCATTGTCTTGACTGGACATCCCTTGTAGCCATTTCCTATATGCAGGAAGGCTTTACCTTCTTAACATCCTTTAGAGGTACAAGTGAGCATATGCTGTCTCCCGTACTGCTGTACAAGGTGTGAAATGATGTCCTCAGATCTGAAACTTTCACAGATACATGCAAAATAAATGGAAGATTTGGGGGTGGGGCACCCCCAGAACTGAGAGAATCAGGTAACACTTCCTGTAGAAATTGGCACTCAGGCTGAACCTTGAAGGATGTGAAGGATTGATTCTAAGACTGAGTGGGAAGGGGGAGTAGATTCTAGGTCTGGGGGAGGGATGGTCAGCCAGTCACTAGAGTTAGTGACCAGGTGAGAAGGGAGGAGTGGTGGCTGTGTGGGTAGAAAGAAGACCAAAATGACAGATGTTGTGGAGGTAGAAATGACTAGATTAGGCAATTGAGGTTGGAATGTCTCATTCTGCAAAGCTTATAAATATTTCCAGAAAGATCATCATGAAAATAATTGCAATTTATGTACCAACACTGGTTGGAGAAGATGAAGTTCCGGGAAGAACTCCATAAAAACCCTCCAAATTAAACCGATATTTTTTTTGGTACTCACAGGTATCCTTCGTGCTCTGAAAATTTCACCCTACAACTTTATTGCTCTTTTGAATCACAGAATACAAATGATTTTCAAGGTTGGCTCTAAAAAGAATGATTTCTAGTCTGACCTTCTGAAGCTGTGGCGACACCCCAAATTTCTGTTCAGTTTGTTTCACAAAACAGATTGTCATGTACCTGGAGAGATTTTTTCTTTTTTAGATTTTAGAAGCATGAGTCACCCTACTACTCAATACATTTTCAAGAAGTTGTTCGGAAAAATGTTATCTCTTCATCGCTAAATTGTGCCTTCCCTCAAACTGGCTGCTTTTTGGAAGCCTCTCTGCAGCTTTGTCTAATCCACATTTCTCCTTGAGATGGTCTCTTAGCAACACCTACAGAGAGGAAGAGGGACAGTTTAATAGGTAGGTTATAACTTGATGTTTTTATATATTCACAGTTTCCCCCAGACCACCTCAGAGTTGTTTACAAGTAGCTTATTACTTTTGATCTAATTTAACTTGATGAGAGAGAACCCAGAGATGCTTAGTGTTTGGGGCTTTTTAAGTGTCATTGTGGTCTGTATTTTTTAACGTCTTGAGTCTTTTGCAACACTATGATTGTATCTCATGATGTGGAGTCTCCTCCTGCCAAGCTTATAGTCAGAGGCTAAGTGGCTTACACAGCCAGGATGTGTCAGGCAGGGGACTCTGCCTAGGTCTGTCTGCTCTAAAGACTGACCTCTCTCTCTGCCTCATCACTCTCACCACATGCTTTAATAAACTTGGAATCCACACGAAGCATTCTTTAATTGTCTGTAAATATTAATTGTGTGAAATGGCTATGTGGAAGACCTTTTTGGTTCTGAATTTAATTGGCTTAGAGAATATTCCTTGAGGAAACAGATGGTTCGTTTTGAAGAGAAAATCAAAACAGACATCATCTTAGTTTGTGAAGTTTATAATGATTCCTATAATTAACCTTGAAAGCATTTTTCGTTCTCATGGAAGCACATAGTAGAGAAAAGACAGAATCATGTGGAATGTAGTGGGTAGCATGGCATAATGGGTAGGGGGCCAGCCTCCAAGACAAGAAAACCTGGGTTCAGATCCCACCTTGGAAACATCTTGTCTGTGTGACCGACCAGTGGGATAAGCCACTGAACCCTCAGTGCCCCAGTTGTCTCTCAGATAAGATTCTGAGTTGCAGAATCTGCATTTGATAGAAGGAGTTGCCTTGCTGGGAGCTCCCTACACCCAAATCTTTTATTAAATTATAACATTATGTTAACATTATATTGTTATATGTTATATATCATACTAAAAAGGATATGTCCCTTACCTCAGTGAAGCTAATGATAATGCTAGTTGGGATTATTTCATCTTTTCTCATTGTGTTCATGTCTAAATTGGCCTATTAAATTTGATTTTTATAGTAATTTTTCTGATGAAGCTCCCATTTCCAGGTTCCTAAAATCTATTGCTGATTCTCAAGTGGATCCATGATCTCACTGATTCTAAAACTCTCTCAGTGAAGCAGATAATTTAACTTTGAATCAGCTTCTCTCATACCTGTATTTCTCTTAATAATTTGTAGGTCATGAATTCCAAAGAATGTTGTGGCTCCATTTTGTTTCTATTTAGTGCAAAGGTCTGGACAATTTGGCACCTGTGCATGAAATTAATTTATTGTGTACATATATTTTTAAATTAATTTTTTCTATTAAGCTGTTTTTCTCTCCCTACTCCTTTCCCCCATCCTCTCCAAAACAAAAATAAAAAACCTAAAACTGTTTTAATAAACATAAAGCAGATTCCCCCATTGACCATGTCAAAAAATGTATGTAACAAAAGTATTTTCCATAGAGTTTTAAGATAAAATGTGCCAGGTCATGTATATCTTTTTTTGTTTTCTTGAGGCAATCAGGGTTAAGTGACTTGCCAGGGTCACACAGCTAATAAGTATCCGAGGCTGGATTTGAACTCAGGTCCTCTTAACTCCAGCCAGTGCTCTAACTACTACACCATCCTTAGGTCATAGATATCTTCTGGTAAAAGGAGCAATTTTTATATACAGAACAGTTGGAGCAACCTCAGAGTCAGAAAGGTTTCAAGGGACTATCTTATTGCTACACACAGAACAAGAATTCTGTCTACCACAACCCCTATTAAGTGGTCATCCAATCCTACCTGAAGACCTCTAGAGATGGGGTGCTTGCTACTTCTTAAGATATTGCCTTAAGTTCTAACTGTGAGGAGACTGCTTTAGATTGAATGTAAATCTCTCTCAGCAAGTTTCTGCCATTTGGGTACGAGCAGGACAAGCATAAATACCTCTTGTACACGATAGCTCTTCAAATATTGAAGACAAATATCATGTCCCTTCTAAATCTACTTGTTCAAAGCTAAACATTTCTCAGTTTCTCCCACTGATTTTTTTTATTTAAAGACTAAATTTCACTCTCTCTCCCAGGCTGGAAGTACAGCAGCCACTCATGGGCCCAAACCCACTTCTGATCAGTCCAAAACTTTGACCTCCTTTTCCAGCCAGCTAGGTTTGCCCTCTCTTTAGACAGCCTGGCTGGCCAGAATTTTCAAAAATGCTGTATTTGAAATTCTTTGGATAGAAGCAATGATTATTTGTTTAAATTTGAAGACATCATCAAGAGAGTATGAAGAAGGTTCTCTATTTCTTCCTAGGGCAAAGCTTGTTCCTTATAGTTCTGTAACATTAATTTGTGATTATTAATCATTATAATTGTGATTATTGTTTTAGTCTTTGCATACATTATTTTCCTGCTTCTGCTTACTTCACTTTGTATCAGTTCATATAAATCTTTCTATGCTTCTCTGTAGTCTTCATATAGTACTTGTAGGAAATCCCTAGTGAGAAATCACTGTATAACTTTGTTTTACATGTGTATCCTGTATCCTTATACTCCATTGATTGGAAACTGATTCTTCTTGTTACTGAAATTCTTGCATAAATTATTCTTCTAGTACAATAAATTGTAGACCTCAAACTAGCTGAGGTCTAAAAGTGTAAGGAAGGCATTTCAGTTCTGAATATTATTTCTAGACGGCTCTATAGCTTTCTGATGGTCATTCTTGTTTTCTCCTTTAGGTGTCCAGTATTTTAGATAATTGCAGAAAGCAGTGTCATTAGGAGTTTTCTGTTGCCGCTTGGTTCTGTGTCATTCTTCAGCTTTAATAGGAATAAGGGCTAGCCCTCTGATCTCAGAGGTGTAGGGAAACTTCCACCTAAGGAAATTACCCTCTACCAGTACAGGCTGGCACCTTCTCTGCAACTGAGTTGTCTAGAGCAGTGGTTCTCAACCTGTAGGTCACGACCCCTTTGGGCGTCAAATGACCCTTTCACAGGGGTTGCCTAAGACTATCACAAAACACAAATTTCCAATGCATGGCTCCTCTATCCATCTCCAGGCAGGTCCACCCACATGCATATACACCCACATATGAGTATTAAAGGGTTGCCGCCTTAGGAAGGAACCACTGGTCTAGAGGTTAGAAGCGACTTGTTGAGCGGTCTCATAAATGTGCCAGAGCTGCAACTTGACCCTAGATCGTTCTGGCTTTGAGGCCATTTCTCCATCCACCATGCCATACTGACTGCTTCTGTAAATGATAGTCTACATACAGCTGGCGCTTTAGTAGATAGAGTGCTGGCCCTGAAGTCGGGAAGGCCTCACTTCAAATGTGACCTCAGATATTAGCTGTGTTACTCTAGGCTGGTCACTTAACCTCTGCCCGCCTCAGCTTCCTCAACTGTAAAATGGGAGCATAATAATACTCTTGTGAACATTAAGTGAGATAATATAAGGACAGTGCCTGGCACCTAGTAGGTACCATGGAAAAGGCTTATTTCTTTTCCCTTCACATACTAACATTTCACTCCATTATTTAGAATTAGATCCCTCCAGACTATTGAAATCAATAGAGAACAAATGGTAGCAATTTAGTGATTCATTTGACTACACTCTCCTCAAATCATGTAAGCTCTTTCTGGTTGGCTATGTAGGACACACCGCAGTTTGTCGAGTGATTTCCTTGATTGAGGAGATCAGATTTTTCCCCAGGTCTTTGCTGTCACCAGAGGAGCTGCTGTAAATACTTGGGTGTACCTGGGACCTTTTTGTTGTTGTTATTGGTTACGACAGTAGATTCTCTGAGTTAGAACACATGGATGTTTGAGATGGTTTTTTTTCTTAATTCCAAATTACTTTCCGGAATTGTCACAGCTCCACTAACAACCCAATTAGTGTATCAGTCTGTCTACCACTGCTTCAAACATGGACTTTTGTCGTCTTTGCCAATCTGCTGGGCATAAGGGAAAACAACCGAGTTGTTTTGATTTGCCTTGTTCTTCTTATTAGTGATTAATTCTCAGAAGAATAGTTTTTGGTTCTTTTTTTTTTTTTGGAGGGCGAGGGCAGGGCAATTGGGGTTAAGTGACTTGCCCAAGGTCACATGGCTAGTAAGTGTTAAGTGTTTGAGGCTGGATTTGAACTCAGGTCCTCCTGACTCCAGGGCTGGTACTCTATTCACTGTGCCACCTAGCCACCCATTTTGGTTCTTTTGAGAACTAAGTTGGTTTGTTTTTTTAATGTCATTGGGAAATGGCTTTTGTTTTTATATATTTCTCTTGCTTGACTATAAATATTGGATGCCTTTTCAGAGATACTTGCTATACAGGGAGTTTCCCAGTCATTTCTCTTATCTTACTTGACTTTAGGCATCTAGGTGTTGACATCTAGAATCAGGAAGACTCATCTTTCTGAGTTCAATTCTGGCCTCAGACACTTCTTAACTGTCTGTGTGACCCGAGGTGAGTCACTTAAATCCTGTTTGCCTCAGTTTCCTTGTCTGTAAAAATGATCTGGAGAGAGAAATGGCGAGCCACTCCAGTATCTTTGCCGAGCAAACTCCAAATGGAGTAACAGAGTCAGCACAGCTGAACAACTGAATTGTCTTAACTTGGTTCCAGTTAAGTTTTTCAGCTTGCGAAAATTGAAATAATCTTTGTAATTGCTTTTCGTAATTGCCTTTATCTATTTCAGATAAGAATTTGCCCCCTAGTTATAAAGGTCTATGATCTGGTTTTTCATTTAATTTTTTTTAATGGTGTCATAGTTAATACTCAGGTGACACATTTATTGTCAGTTTATTGTAATATACACTAAGCTAAGATGTTGTTTTCATCCTAATTTTTCCCAGATTGTTTTCTGGTTTTCCCAGCAATTCTGGACAAGTAGGGACTTCTAATATAGGTTGTATATATTTTGGGGTTTATTAAACCTGGATTATTGAGTTTAGTTATTTTTGCTGGTTCCATTGATCTGCTTTTCAATTTTTTTTTTTAAACCAATACCAACTGTCATTTCTGGTTATCACTTTTTAAGATATTTTGGATGTCTGGAGGAGCCATTCCCCCTCATTTCTCAACAAACTTGAGACCGAAATCTTATTACTTTCATCATATTTTGAAAGATGAGCAAGCAAAAGCTCCTATGGTAAAAATAGGCCCATTAGGTACTTAGAATAATTTTAATTCTATCTTTTTTATAGCATCTTTTCCTCTAGAATAGTAGTGTTTTTCAAGTTCTCTGATAACGTAGAGTGCGAAGGTGCTGTCAACACAATCCATGACCTAGGCTGCTCGGCTTGGGACAGAAGGTTGAAAGTCCTTGTGTTCTGTGTATAATTGATATCATATTGCCTTCCTTCTCAGTGGGTGGGGGAAAGATGGGAAGGGGAGAGAGAATGGGAACT
>JAQQSU010009772.1:0-12600 GCA_028627135.1 Pseudochirops cupreus | reverse complement strand
GAACTATTTACATGCCTACATGGAAAAACGATAATTGTAACTTATGAAACTTTTCTCAGTATGAGGATGGTTGAAGAGAATGTAAATGTATATATATGTGTGCATACATATATATGTCTTTTTGGAGGGTATATGTGTGTATGAATACATATGTGAGTATGTGTATATATGTGTACAGGTATTCATAGACAGAGGGCACAGGATTAATTGAATAGAAAGGGATGATGTTTAAGGAGTAAAATTGAGAGGTGAGAGAGGAATATAAAGAGAGGAGATAGGGAGAGACAAAATAGGGTAAATTATCTTATATAAAAGAGGTAAGGGAAAACTGTTACAATGGAGGGGAAGAACAGGAAGGCAAAAGGGAATGTGTCAACCTTACTCTCATTGAATTTGGCTTACGGAGGGAATAACAATACACACTAAACTGGGTATCTTATCCTACAGGAAAGTAGGGAGGATGATAGAAGGGAGGGCAGATACGGGGGGGGGGGGGTAGTTAGAAGCACACATTTTTTAAAAGGGACAGGGTCAAAGTAGAAAGTAGAACAATGGGGGGTGGGATAGGAGGGAGGGAAATATAGTCAGTCTTTCACAATATATCCACCGCGGAAATGTTTTGCATAACTACATATGTACAACCTGTATTGAATTGCTTATCTTCCCAGTAAGGGTAGGTGATGAGGGAAGAAGGGAAAAAATCTGGAATTCAAAGTTTTAAAATCAAATGTTTAAAAAATTATTATTATTATTATTATTTTACATGCAACTAGGAAATAAGATATACAGGCATTGGGGAATAGAGATTCATCTTACCTTATCAGAAATTCAGAGGGGGCATGGGGGAGCATATAGGAGAAAGTGATGGGGGGAGAGAGTGTTCAGTGGGACCACTGTTTTGGGCTAGGGGAAAGATGG
The DNA here is from genome assembly GCA_028627135.1 of Pseudochirops cupreus. Lineage (NCBI taxonomy): Eukaryota > Metazoa > Chordata > Mammalia > Diprotodontia > Pseudocheiridae > Pseudochirops > Pseudochirops cupreus. The sequence goes on along the minus strand of JAQQSU010009772.1, from coordinate 11,682 downwards.
GGAGAAAATTTGTAACTCAAAATCTTGTGGAAATTAATGTTGTAAACGAAAAATAAACATAAAATTCAGTTAAAAAAAAGAAATCAATATAAAATGTCTTCATGGTTTTAAACATTTTAACCAATGAGATATTAAAAAATTACATTTATCCTTGATTTAGCTCTTTCTCCTACCTGTCTTTTTAGGCACTGCCTCAATTACATAAAATGAAGTATGCCAATATTCTAAAATGCTTTTTAATTTAAGTCATAGATTCAAATCCCCAACAGTATTTGCCCCTCTGGGGACCATTCATGATATCCTCCTTAGTTAATAAGATTGCCATTGATAATTATTTTTTGAGCATTGTCATTCAGCCGTCAAGCATTCTCTTAATCTCTAAGATAGTCTAGACAAGTGGTTTTTAACCTATTGTCCATTAACTATAAAAAAAACATATTTTTATAACTATATTTCAACATAATTGGTTTCTTTTGTAATACAGCTTATATATTTTTCCCACAAAGAGCCACATTGAGATACTTAGAAAACTTGAACAGATAAGGTCTAGGGAAGTGTTTAACTGTATTCTAGGAAACCTGATGTGTTCTCCATGTTTTGACTAAGTGTTTAGGGACATGTATATTTATAAGTATATTTGGTGCATACATATTTCATGTTTTCGAAGAAAACAGAGCTATCGTTGAAATTTTTTCCTTGCTCCCCAATATAGATGTCATAGTCAAGATCTCCTCAGTATCAACAAACCAATTAACATCATTAACTTTTACAAGGAAGTATTTACTAAGCAAGGACTGACGTACAATATCCTCCCCAAATTTCTGGGACATACTCTCTTGTAAGTGTAAGGGAGTGTTTTTTCTTTCAAAAAAGGGAAATTGGTATAGGATGCTACTATATATCTTGTATTTACTCACATACGAATGTTATCCTCTTAGAAGCTGCCTGAGTCCAGGAACTGTTTTATTTTTGGTTTTGGTTTTTTATCCCTAGAGAATATCACAGTGCCTTGCTAAGAGTCTATTATAGAATAGACTCTTAATGCTTGTGGATTGATTGATTTCTTCTACAAAGAGCCACATTTAGGTACTTAGCTCGAAGAGTCCTGGTCTACTAAAGTGTTTCCTTACAGTACTGTAGGAAGCCTGATGTGCTCTGCATGTTTTGACTAAATATTCAGGAGAAAATTTCAATGCTAGCTTTTTGTTTTCTTCTAAAATATGAAATATGAAATATGTAGGTATCAAATATACTTATACATCCTTTTTTGTATGAAAATAGGCTAGCCATCCTTTGTTTTGCTCCAAAATTTGTGCTGTAAAGTTGTTACTTTAAGTCAACAAACCTTTATTAAGTGCCTACTGTGTGTTAAACATCGTGAAGGAGGGATCTAGATGGCACAGCGCTGGACCTGGAGTCAGGAAAACCTGAATTCAAATCCAGCTTCACATGCTTACTCTGTGTGACCCTAGGCAAGTAATTTAACCGTCTGCTTCATCTGTAAAATGCCGGTAACAATAGCATCTGCCTTCGAGTGAGGATAAAATAAAATCATGTTTTTGAAGTGCTGTACAAACCTTAAAGCACCGTATAATTGCTGGCTACTATTTATTATTGTTATTATCATTATTGTTACTATAACGTATACCAAAATGCCTTCCTGGAGCTTATTAGTCGGTAATAAAACAGCTAAAATACAAAATAGAACACACTAAGTCTGTGAAGGAGGTACAGGCAAAGTCCAGGGGAAAATTTGAGAAAAGTTTGCTCAGTGTCACAAGGTATTTAAAGAGTTTATTGCTGGATGTACCTAATAAGTATACGCACTTCATTATCCAATCCTATGGCATGGGTACCTCCTTGGACAGCATCACGTTTGTTACAGGGTGTGGGCAGAGCCATCCTGCCTGTTTCTCACCATCTGTGTGTGCTAACTCAGGGCTTGGCCACTTTGGGAACGGCGAAGCCCCTGACTGCTTCCGGATGGCTATGTGTGATTGAGTACTGAAAGACTAAGGCATTATGCGTGTGATGAAGCTATTTTATGGGCGGCCAAGCAGGAAGAGCCGCTGACTTAGTGGACCCTTTAAAAGGGAATGACCCTGCTATCAACCTCTTTTCTTTCCATGTGATGATCAGTGAAGTCAGGACTAGTTGGGCGGGAAAGGAGGCTTAGCCCTTCCCAACCTTGGTTAAACAGTTACCGTTCCCATGTGGCCATTAGAGCATTGGGCTTCTGGCTGCCTCTTTTGTTTTGCCTTTCTTTGCCTGTGATTCTGAAATGTATATGTCCAGTCTTAGAAGCAACTTCATGAGTTGGGGGGGTTGGAGATTTGGGTCCCTTGGTTGGATGGTGCTAACTGGTGTCCAGAGGGACTCCCGCACCAGAGAGTATATGAGCAAGAGGATGAGCTCATTCCCTGGCCTGTTTACCAAAAGATGTCTATCTGGAGGAGAACAGTACGTTGTAAAATGCTTATGCATCAGTCTCACAAACTCAGTTACTGTGTCCTCTGATGTTTTTATAATATCTGTAGCTTCATATTTATGAATTTGTATTATTTTAACTTTAATTTATATATATGTATATGTAACTTAATATTTATTACTCCAAAGATGAGTAATTCCCTGCCTACATCACTACCTAGTTAACAACAGTTTATCTGACATACAACAGTCACCTTTTCATAATGTTGATTGATAATGCTAGTATTTGACTGATCATGGTATGTAATTGAACTAGCTGTAGTCTTTTACCACAGTGAGACTTTAAAACTATATTCTAAACAGTGGATGTCTAGCAAGAAACTGTAGAGCATATGCAAATGAGCAACAACAGCATTCCGTCTTACACCCCCTGGGAGGATAAGAAGTCTGTTCCAGTTAGCACCTTGGCCGTCCAATAACCAAACTTCATATGCAGATGCAACAAAGGGGCTAATAGAACAGGTGAAATGAGACCCAAAACACATAAAGGGAGGAAGGAGGAAAAAAAGCAGAAATAAAATAATGAAATACAAAATTAGAAACAGTGTTTGAAACAATCAAACTAGAAAACTTCAGTGAGAGAAAAAGAAAACAAAATGGGATAAAAAGGAAATGAAAGTATATTTCAGAAGAACAAATCTGCGTGTCAGAATTATAAAATTCACCGTGAAATAGCCAAATAATATCAAAACCAGTGAATTAAATTCAGGTCTAAACTCAAAAGAATTAAAGGGAAAAGGAAGTAAAACGAACACTTAAAAAAAGAAAATTTAAGAAAAAAAATTTTTCAAAGTATACCTCTTTCTGGTCTTGTACCACTAATAAAGGAAAATTCTGCTTAAAAAAATCATAAAGTTAATAAAGTAGAATTTAAACTCCCAAGTAGAGGAAATATAAGAACTTCTAAAGAATAATTTGTTTTTTCTAAGGCAAGCCTCTACTTGTACTTGTGGCTGGAGTTGGAGGTGGTTAGCTTAAATATGGGTGGAGTCTTTTTCTCCCCCTTTCAGGTGATTTCTCTGGTAGACACCCTAACCTACACCCAAATTGGTGTGGAAGGGAGGAGATGGATAACTTAAACCAGCTCTGGGAAATGGGACAATAGGGAAGAGATATGCCTCAGGCTATTAGAGCCTCTGCCTGAGACGGAAACCACTCAAGCTCCCTACTTACCTTGATTGCTTGCTCTGGGGACTCCTCTCCACCCTTCTAACCTGCTTGCCTTTTTCTCTGAAGTTATCCCCTAGCAAGCAAATCCTTCAGTGCTGAGTCATAAGTGGCCAGCCTACAAGTGCCTAGAGATTTCATCATCCCCAAAGTACCCAAGCTCTGAGCTAACACAGTTGGCTAGAAAAGCTGCCAGGGCAACTCTGCACATGCCCTTTTCATATTCATTACTGAAATTTAACTGAGTCTAAAATTAGTTTTATTTTTGAAATTTTTATAACACTCCTTGAAATAAGGTTGCCCTGGGTTGTTGCAAAACCAGGATTGGAAGTCATATCTGAAATAGCTCTGGGAGGGCTAAGAAAGCTTACATTGTTTTAGGGTTTTTCCCTCCCATGGTGATTTATTTTTCCTGTTTTCTTATGCATAAGCAAACTCCTGGAATGCATATAATAAAAGCATGTACCTGTTTCTTCTCTTCCAAAACCAAGTGTTGAAATTAGTCACTTTCAAAATGAATGGAGCAGAAGGAACAGCTTTGATCAAACGTGAGCTCCCTTCATTTTTCCAGATGTTTCCTGGCAATTTAGTTAAAGAGGTACAAGGAAGTAACTTAATGCTACATGTGCTGAAAGGAGGGCGGAAATGAATTACCAAAGAAAATTTGTATTAATAGAAGTTCAATATGTGGACAAATAAAAGCACATAAACTTATAGTACCTGCATTCAGATCTAAAGGAAATGTGACTGGAATATTACTGCTGCAAATAAAAAATGCGAAGTATTAGATAAGCTCTTTTTGTGATTAAGTTAGTTTCATGCTTCTGAGGGAGAGTTCTATTATTAGTATTTTCAGATTTGTAAATTTTAATTTTTATTCCCGTCATAGTCAGCTGACAGTTATAATTAGTGTCCATGGGTGCTCTGATATGGCTAGTCATCTAGCAAGTGTTGATTGAGTCCCTGCCCAGCACTAGGCATTGTGGAGGAGAAAGGAGGAATAAGACAAAAATCTCTGTCTTCCAGAAGTTAATAGTTGATTTGGGGAGATAAGGTTAACATATAAAGCAAATAAAAAAGATTTTGTCAAGTATTTCTCTTGTCTGTAGCTTGTTTACCTTGTTAGCTGGATATCGACTTCCCCATTAGATTGTGAGCTCCTTGTGGGCAGGCACTGTCCTTTGCCTCTCTTCGTATCCCCAGCGCTTATTAGCACAGTGTTGTCTGGTGCATAGTAGGCACTTAGTAAATGTTTGTTGGCTGACTGGCTACTTTGAGTGGTTCAAGGTTCTATAGACATTAGATATCACTGACCTGAAGAAGATGTGGCAATTAAGTAAGGCCCTTAAAGAACAGGTAGGAAAGGGGCGGAAGGAGAGAGGGACATTCCAGCCAAGAGACAGAAATGAGTAAAGGCCTGGAGGTAGGAATTAACATGGGATGTTTTGAGACTGAGAAAATTACTCTGATTATTTTGACCATCTTGGAAATTGGTTCACAAAACTCTTATCCCTATTAGTTCCACCCACATTTATAAAGGTTCCTCTTCCATCCTAGTGGCCATATATGTATTGTTCATGATAGTAGTCTAAAAGTACATATATAGAGTTAATTAATATAAATGGAGAATGGCTGAAGAATGAGTATTTTGGTTAACTGAGTATTATACCTAGCCATTTTCAAAAAGTTAGATTATGAAGATGTATCCCGTTTTTCTGTCCTTAAAATAATAGCAATCTCAGTTTAGTCTAATTTAGTCACACATTCTTACCTTAATGGATTTTTTGCTAAAACAAAAGAAACCTGAGAAGAGTTTATCCTTTTTTATTCAGAAGATACTTCCAGATATCATAGTGTCTAACTTTGTATATATAAAGTATCATTATAATAACGTGACAAATTTTATGATTATATGGTTTGGTCTGAATGACTAAGTACTGGCTATCTACTTTAAATTCTGAATGTATTGAAGTTTCCATGTATCTTGCAGCAGGAAATATGTATAGATCATTTACAAACAAAATTTCCTGTGTGATTTCATGTTTTCTTTTGGCGAGGAGACAGTTTCCTAAAACAGAATACTCCACATGACACCCTTCATACATGAAGGTGATACTCCTGAACCATAGCATAGCAAGGAAAGCTTTAAGTTACTCCATATTGTGAAATGACTGGCCAAAGTTGTAGTTACAGCCCATTGCTGTGACATAAAGCAATAAACTAATTGATTCCAGTGTTATTGGTGTCCAATTCATAAATTTGATCTTAACTTTAGAGTTAGCTAGGTGACTCAGTGGATAGAGTGCTAGACCTGAAATCAGGAAGACCTGAGTTCACATGCAGCCTCAGACATTTAATGGCTCTATGATGACCCTGGGCAAGTCACTTAACTTCTGTTTGCCTCAGTTTCCTCAACCATAAAATGGGGATGATAATAGCGCATACCTCACAGAGTGGTTGTGAGGATCAAATTTCATAATTTTTATAAAAGCACTTAGCACAGTTTTCCGAGGACCAACCTGGCTAGCTCTGTAGAGGTACATTACTGGTACAGTAGGCTGACCACCTACCTAGTGATGGTTTTTTTCCTATGGAAGTTCTTGAAACAAAGACAAATATAAGATTACCCTGAATCATGTGTAACCATCCCTATCCCCTTCTACTTCTACAGTGAGGATGGGGGAGTAGGTAAGAGAGAAAGGGCAGAAGGTTCTAAGAAACACACAATTTTTGGACCATATTTAAACTTTGTTGGTATTAGATCCTTGTCCAGTGACCAGCAAGTAGACATAGATAGTGCTGAAGTGAATCATATCAGTCTTGAAATTCTTGTTATAAACAAAGCCAAAAGAAAGAATAAAATTTCTGTTAAGTGGACATATGGCTCCCAGAAGAGGCAAAAAAAGGATATCTGTGGAATGGGTTTTATCATATACACAAAGGAAACAAGAAACTTTCTTTCATGGGATATTGTCATCATGTACTAATGACAAATATTTGCAAAAAGACAACCATGAAAATAATTGCATCTTATTTACCAAGATGGATTGCTGCAGATGATTATTTGATGACTTCAGTGCAACGGTTAAAAAAAAGGTGATGATTGGGAGAAATGTATATGAAAGTTTGATTCAGGAAGAAAGAATAATCCAAAGACTACCTATGGCATTTACTGGCAATAAAGTAGATCATAGATAAGCCCAGCTTTCCTACATAAGCCCCAGCAGCTATCTGAAAAGGGCCAGAAGAGAAACACAAGTAAACTTCCTTATTCCATATATAACTTCATAAAAAGATAGAAGCTATCAGAAGCTGATAGACAGAGGCTGCTCTAGGAACCGGTTGGAGATCAAGGAAACGGGCCACAAGATGGAGATTACTGACAGGGAAGCTAGCACAAGCTCCATCTGAGCCCTTTGCGTTCACCTTCTGGATGGTTGGGGGTGGAGGAGGTAGGGAGGACATAAGCCACAGTTATCAGAAATCTAAGATCATATCCTGGCTCTTGTTTGTCAGAACAAGAGTGGAAGACAGAGCAATCCCCGTAATACTACTTGGGGAGCAGAGTACAGGTATGCTTTCCTTAGGAAACAAGGAGCTGCAGCAGGAAATGGGGCCAACTCAGTGCCTGGAGGAGCTGAGTTATGTCTGATCTCTAAAATCCCACTGGGACCTGGCACACAGCTGGGTATAGCACTAACTCCTAATTGGAGATTGTGGAAGGAGGAGATAGAAACTGAGGCCACAATACACAGTGAACCACCAAAAGAATGAGGCAAAGGGTAGCTATTCTATGCATCTAGGCATTGCTAGTGACATCCAGATTACTGAAGGGAAAGAAGGGACAGGACCAATCAGACCTTCCTGACCCATCAAATATTGCAAGAAGAAACTAGTCCAAGCACAAAATCTCAATCCAAGAAATGAGACTGAAAACATGAATAAACAGGTGAAAATAATAAACACAGGGACCAAATAATAAAGGTTAAGTAAGAGAAACCCGAGAAATAATAAACTCAGAAGAGAGCAAATTCACAGCAGCTTTAGAGGAGAAAAATGACTTGGTAACAAGGATAAGTAGCTAGAACTAGAGTTTAAAAGTTAAATTATAAATGAAGTTAGAAGTTGGGAGGAAAAAAATCAAAGAAAAATAAATACTTAAAACATAAGGTGGAAAACCTTACCCAACAGTAGACTGCCTAAAAAAAACAGAAAGGAGCAAAAAAGCTCTATGACTCTAGAGTATAACAAGAAATAGAAGAAAGTCAAAAGACTTAAAAATGAAAAGAATATAAGGTATTTATTGTTAAAAAGCAACTGTCCTGGAGCCATTCCCAAATAGATACGTGAGCAAAAGATAGGAACACAGTTCTCAGAGGAAGAAATCCAAGCTATTAACAACCCTATGAAAAAAGACTCCAAATCACTAGTAAGGGAAAGACTGAGAAAGAGAAAGAGTGGGAAGAAAAGTGGGAAATAGTCTTCAGGCATGCTCTTTGGGGACCACACACTACCTGTGCTCACTGAGTTCTTAGGTGGCTTTGATACATTTCATAGCAAGCAGTGCCAGTGCATTCACAAAGGCAAGATGGCCACAGTAGAAAAGAGAAGTCCTAAATAAGACACATCTTCTTGCCATGGTGCTTGAGGCTTAATAAATATTTATTGCTATACGTGAAAAGGATTATGACTGTAACAAAGCAGACATTACAGAATGTTTTGTGGCAGTCAAAATGTAGTTGACTGATATAATCACCTGATTATATCAGATAGAGAATCACCGTCTGGGCTAGGATTAAGATTCATAATCTGTATGTGTGCTTGTGTACCCATAAACACATATGCGCACATACAGATGTATAGTGTAGTTTATTCATCTTAATTACACATATATGTATACAGACACATCTGTGACTGAGCCTCCCTGTCTTGCCAAGGCTAAAAGTACAGCAACCATTCAGACCTGACACTAAAGAAACTGACTCCTCTTTTGAGGAGCCAGGGTCTACCAGGACTGAACCCAGTCTATGTGTGTGGGTACAGGGCTAAGCAACCTCATGAGAGTGAGAGGACCCCAACCAGCCTCCCGCCAAAGTAAGGAGTTTGTAGAGTTATGTCACGATGTAGCAAAAAGTAGGTCATAGGGCTACTTTTGAAAAGTTTTACAGGGACACAAATTAAAAGATGGTACAGATTCTTCAAAATGTGGTATTGAAGTTTTGATTTGTTCTGTTTCCAAACTGGATTGGTTTGCCCCTCTTGGTGCACTTTTCCCCCTTCTTTAACTTCCTTTTCCTCCCCCACTCCCACTTCTGGGGGCTCATCATACTGATGCCAAACTTAGTTTGGAGAGGCCTTCTGCAGCTCAGAACTTCTGAGCTCAAGAAGTCCTCTATTCTCAGCCTCCTCAGGAACAGGGATTCCAGATATACACCACCATGCCCAGTGACCACGATACTCTTGCTTAGTTTGATGAACATTTATGTCTCCAGTAAGTAAACTTCCACATGTGAACAAAGGCATAGGACTGTTTATGTGGTTATAGTTAAATTATTGGCAATTAATTCTCTATTTCCTTTTAATACTTTAAAATCTGAAAACAGGTACAAAGACAGGAACTGGCAACACAAAGTAAAATCTAGTACATTTTAAATAAAATGTAGCAGTGCATCATCAAACACAAACCTGGCATGGGTGTGTGTGTGTGTGTGTGTGTGTGTGTGTGTGTGTGTGTGTGTGTGTGTGTCTATATTAAATAAGCTCTTCACCTACTCCTTTTAGATTTTAAAGTTTCAGGTTGGCTCATTCCTATGTGTAATTTATCTTTTTTTCTTTGCTATGTCCTTGTATGGTAAAGTATGGTCAGTGAGAAGCCTAACTGGTGCCTCCTCCATAGCAGGCGCAGGTAAAATTGGGCTCGCTTAAATCTGGCTGGCTTTGAGACTTATTGTGTGCCTTCTCTGTTCTGACCTCATTCTTCCTCTACAGTAGCGCTGTTTTGCCAGAGAGGCTGAAAGCCTAGAAGGGGTCAGCCTGATTTATTACCTGCTTGTTGTGAATTTATGTTTGTGATTATTGGCTGAATGTGAGCTCACACCCTGCCCCCTCCTCCTCCTTTGTGTAGCTGCTGTGGGATTTAGGCCCATTAGGTTCTGGCTCTACAGACAGCTCAGCAGTTATGAATAACAGGCCCATTTCCCCATAGTCCGTCTGCCCTGAAATTGCCCTTGCCAGCCTCCCTGCTTCCCCAGCTCCACCCTATTCTGCTTTTAGTCAATGGGTGACCCTGCAGCTACTGGCCCCTCAGAACTTGTTTCCAAGGGTTTTTCCCTGACCTAGCTCTGTTCCTTTGAGTCTGCCAAAAAAGGGCTGCTGCAGGGCCTGTTCATTGGCCTTTTCTCATAAACAGTTTCAGAACATCTACCATAGGCAGTCAAGCAGGTGAGGGTGCAGGCATATCAGAATGATGTCTGCTACTTTGTTCTTCTTGGGTTGGAGTTGGTGATTAAAGTAAATTTAAATATAACTTCAAAATAGTTTATTCTAGAAATGCGAACACATTGTTTTTCATTATTATTACCAACTAACTATATATTTATTCTACTAACTGACATGTCCTCATCCCATCTGAAGAAAATGTGTTTTGGAAGAATAGTGCACCACATTTTGAAAATCTGTATCATCCTTTAATTTGTGTCCCTGTAAAACTTTTAAAAAGTAGCCCTATGACCTACTTTTTGCTATATCCTGACATAACTCTATAAATCCCGTACTGCTCTGGGATGCTGGTTGGAGTATATGTCCTCTCACTCTACTGGGGTTGCTTAGCCCTGGACCCCTACACATAGACTGGGTTCAGTCCTGGTAGAGCCTGGCTCCTAAAAAGAGGAGTCAGTTTCTTTCCCTTCTACTCTCTAGCTTTTTAAAACCCCATCCCAGAGCCTTAGAGAGAATCAGTTAAAACTTTGGTTTGGCTCATGTCCAGGATCTCTCCAAAATGGAATAGGGAAGCACTCAATGTATAACACAGTTCAGATACAGGACAGCTATTTATTTCATCCATACAAAAGAAATATTTAACAAACAAAAGACTCATAAGAGCACATGGACAAATTTAAACATTAAAAAGACAAATTAAAATGACTATTATACTCTCCTTTGAGGTTGATACTTAAAATATTAAGACGTGAAACTTAGTGGAATTGTCAGATAGACATGTCACCTCCTTGGATCTGTACTTAGAACAGCTATTTCAAAGTTTATGTCTTCTGGCTGGTCAGGCAAGGAGTCTTGTGCATCCCCCTGTCAATGGTTATCTCCAGGAGGTTCTATCTAGGCTTTAGGGTACATCTCCAGTAGTGTGGCCTGCATCAGCGTCATCTGGGGGACACAGGAGCTCCCAAATAGCTACTCCCCTCAAACTTGGTCTCTCTGGATTGTTTTAGTTTTTTTTTTTTAGCTTTAAACTTTTATTTATTTTAGTTTACATCACTCATTTCCACGAGATTTTGAGTTACAAATTTTCTCCCCATCTTTCCCCTACCCACCACCCCAAAACAGCCATCCCATTGTATAACCCCTCCCCCAATCTATTCTCTCCTATGTCCTCCCCCATCACCCCTCTGACTTTCCTGTAGGGCAGGATGGATCTCCCTACCACAGTACCTGTGTATCTTAAGTTCCAGTTGGATGTAGTTAATAATAATAGTAATAATAATTGTATATATATGTATTTATATACATATATATTTTTAACATTTGATTATAGAATTTTAAATTCTAGATTCTTTCTCTTTCTCCCTCATCACCTACCCCCACTGGAAGGACAGGCAATCAAATACAGGCTGAATATGTGTAATTACGCAGAACCTCTCCACATTGAGCATATTGTGAGAGACTGATTACATGTCCCTTCTTCCTCTCCCGCCCCCCCTCCACTCTCTACTCTGTCCCTGTCCCTCTACAGAAGTGTGCAATTTCATCAACCCTCCCCCCCCACCCTCCCCTCCCCTCCATCATCCCACCTCT
>JAQQSU010009771.1:0-12600 GCA_028627135.1 Pseudochirops cupreus | reverse complement strand
TATACATAGAATGTGAGCAAGTCAAGGTCTTACACCTCTTAGAAGTCATGGATACAATTACAAAAAAAGGAAAAGCCTTACCATATAAATTTCTTTGTTATTTTAATGTTAATTGAAGAGGAAGATCTTCCCTGCCCATTAATAGGCCTAACACATGGAGCCTGGGTCACATGGAGCTCAGTGTGGGAGGAGCTTCCCCAAGGAGGAGAGATACACAGAGATAGAGAGAGAGAGATAGAGAGAGAGAGAGGCAAGCAACATGAGCGGGAGGGGGAGAAATTTGTCTAGGGGAACTTGTTGGTGGGGAGACCTGACAGAAAGAAGGTTTAAGATTTAGGCACTTACTAGATTAGTGATAAGTAATCTGTTAAATCTTACCCCCTAGTATTCTAATGATGTTTCAAATAAATATTTTAGCTTTTCCTACGAGGAGGGGAATTTATTATATTTTGGGAATTGTAATGGAAAGCAAAGGAGTACTTAACACCTTCTTTCAGCTATTCAAGTGCCTTTGAGCCCACCTATGATTTGAAGGTGGGAGGAACTTGCTGATGAAACAGGAAGGAGTGGAACAGTAAGGAGCTGATGATATAAAAGTTTGAGCACAGCTGGGACTGAGCAGAACTGAGAGGGAGAACACTTGTGGTGTCCAGCACTCTGTTTGTCTGTTCTGTCTGTATTGATTTGTGTTCGTGTTACTTTGTCAGTCAGAAGCACCCTGTCTGTTGACTTGTTTTGATTTCACAAGCAGAAAGTGAATTGAGATGAGAGTGTCAGCAATGTCTGTGAACATTATTGTACCTCTGTTAAGCTTGATGTGTGGAGCTGGACCAGCAGCTGAACCAGGAACTGGACCAGGAGCTCAATCATGAGCTGGGAGCTGCCTACCTGTGAATCCAGGTGATGGTTGTGTGAATTCAGATAAGAGCTGAGAGCATGGAAGAGGAACTATGGAGTTTGGGAGTTAGCCTTGTGTCAAGATGAAATGACCTTTCCTTGGTTACTTAGTGCTCACTGACATCATGATTTACTGTGACCTAGGGGTGGGAGACCATTGTACCTTGTACTCCTTAAGAATGATTGCTGCTTAAGGATGATTGAATTAAAGATGATTAGAAGCCAGCCTCCAATTAAGATGAAAGAAGACTTTAGATGGGTACTTTATATTGATTGATTCAGATTGTGACTTACTGAAAGATATCTATTGTCTAGGAAACTGTGGCCACTTTAGTAATAAGCTATTATGCTATATTGCTGTGAATATTGTGCTTGGGTTTCTGTGAATGTTTTGCTTTAGTTTACTGCTGAATAAAAAGAGAGTTCACTATACTATGTGATCAGAACCTTAAAGCTATTCACAGCAGCAGTCCTCAGAAGAGCTACTTGTGCTTGGTTTTATAGAAATCTACCCTGGAAATACATATGCATATTCATAGCTGCTGCTGTGGTTATCACACTGACATTGCAGTTACCTTGCCCTTCCTTCCCCTAATTTTATCAAATGGCAGTCCAGTACAATTCTCCACTGGACAAACAGGTAATTTGTTTCATTGCATTCATTCATTCTTCTCTGTGTTTTTGGGGAAGTAGGATAATAAAAACAACCAATCAAATGAAGATATATTTTTTTTCAAAAGGGAATTCATAATTTTTGGAAATCCTTCCCAAGAAATCCCCAAACAGTACTCTCCCCCAATAAAAAATATGCTCCCTGAAAAACAGTAAAAAAAAAAACTAATAAAAAATGATTGCAACAAAAAATACTCGCCATTTCCTATTTTTACAGTTACTAATTATTTTTTCAATGACAGATGTGTTCTTGCCATAATGATTTTGTACCAACAGTGTGTATTGTATTTGGCCAGAATTTTACTGTCTCTTTGTCATGATCATTCATATTTTTTTTCTAGTTAAAGTGTATATTATTCTTTCAAATCTGCATTCTTTACTATGCAAACCTACATAAAATTTTTAAAAATAAAATTTTTATCTTTTTTGTACTTCTAGCATTTTACCTGTTCCTCTATTTTTTTCAATTTCATTGTTTCTATCAGCACAACCATATTCCATTATTATCATCATATATGACATTTATTTTTTAGATGCCCTAACCATTTTACAGCAATTTTTTCCCAGATACCAAAGAAGAGATTTTTTTCTCATACAAATGATTTAATTTATTAATAGCACAGACTAATGCACTTAGTGACCTAAAAGGAGTTGCTTCATCTTTGAAACATGGAAAACAATAATGTGGGAGCCTCGTAGACTCTGGGGAAAAAATTATTTAAAGGTGTAGCTATCCACCTAAATTGTCCATACTTTCCCATGATGTGTTACTCTTGTTCTTATCTTCCCACAAGTTTGTCATAAGAGTCTACCCATTGTGCTGGCAGCCTTTCTTAATTTCCCCTGACATTTCAAGGGTTGCCACTCTAGATATCCATCCACCATATCTCAACACATATTCTCTGTCTAACACACATTTCCCTGATTATATTTTTAATTCCTGTTATATCCAATCCATTTTAGAGCGAAATGCCAATCACAAAGCCCAGTGATATGAGACATTCTCTTCATTGGAAGAGATCAATGACCCACACCTGTGTGAAGGGCAGAGTGTAGCTTTGACAGTGAAACAGAACTTTGGTCTCTTTAATTTTTTCATTCAAATCTCTTCAGTTTCATTGGGATCTACAGTCATTGTGGGCACTTCTGACTTTCAGGTTCAAGATATGAGATGGTCGATGCCAGTTCCATTTCAGGTTGTTGAATGGAAAGCCTCTGGGAAGAAGTCAACATGATAGTATCTGGTAGTCTCTGGCATGTCTCTGTCCACAACTTGCAATGATATTTCAGGGAATTTCCTCAAGGGTGAGATCTGGACATTCTCTTAGACAAGCCGAGTAACTTCAGTCCTTCACTCTGCACTTTCTAGTATGTTTTCTCTTATATATGTTTTCCCTGATTTCTATTTTACAACCAATCTGGATAAATGGGTTTCTTAGATAATTCCTATGTGTGTTCATTTTGAAGCTGATATTGATAAGAAGAGTATTAAGATTAAATATATAACTTGCTTCCTCCAAATAACAAAACAGTCACCCGAAATTAAATTGAAATTGAAAATCACATCCATTAGACCAATAACATTTAAGGGACCAGACAGATACAATTCTACATCAGTACTTCCTCTCTCTAAAGAGAGCAGAGTAGGCAAGCATCTGGCCCCAGCGTCCTCTTTTCCCTCCTCACAGTAAATAAAGTCTTCCTAAAAGAAGAATAGTGGGAAAAGAGGTTAGAAATGTCTATTCTGTCTCCCTTGAAGTCACACAATACTCCCATGCCACATGTGGAGAACAGATGTCCCAAGACACACACACACACACACAACATCTCATTCTCCTGTGAGCATGGCAGTAACCCCGTGAAATTTGTCATCTTTCTATCTGTGGGTCAAGAGCAATCTTAAAACCTACAAGTTACCACTTTGAGAAAAGGATATTGATATGTGTCTCTTAAACAAAAACAAAAAATTCAGTAACATTTTCCCCTAACACAGTATTCATGAAGTTGGAGACTCATAAGAAATAATCCTTAGATTTTATCCTGTTCAATTTTTCAGAATATGTAAACACATACACATGCTCAGAGGCACACAGAGAAATTAAAAAACCAATTTCTTTTATGAACTTTCCATCTCTTACATTTAGAAGGGAAAGAGTCTATGTGTTTCATCAGACTGAAGCTTTCAATGACTTGGAAATGAAGAAAAAGTAAAAGACGCTACAATGTAACAGATACTTATAAGGGAAGGGACCTCAAAGGTTATCTAGTCAAAGTGCAAGATGCTTTCATCAAGAACAAGTCATTCTAGAACAAATCAATTTAATTTTTTTTATGACTGATAATCTAAAAGATTCTAGAGATGTGGAGTACAATTTCAGTAAATGGTTTAGCAAAATTTTTATGCTGTGCTTATGAACAGGTTGGAAAGATACAGATGAAATGAGCTTTCTAATTGGTTGAATGACTGTACCAAGAGTAACCCAATTAATATAGTTTGTTGTTGACAGGGCGTAAGGAGGTGACTCTATGGGAATGTTCCAGGGATATTTAGTTGGCCTTTGGCTGTACATGGTACTTCATATGTATTATGATAAAGACAGTATACAAAGATACTATTACAAGCATGTGCTGATAAATGTTTAACAGCTAGCTCTCTGAAGAAAAAATATTTACTTTAATCTCCATTACTAATACTGTCTCCATCACTTTTTAAAGTCTAAATAAAACAATAAATTAGCCTATTTGTAGCATTTGCCAATTTCTGAGTGAATTACTCACATTGAAACTTTAACGAGCTCTCTGTCTCTCTCTGTCTCTCTCTGTCTCTCTTTCTCTCTCTCTGTCTCTCTGTGTGTGTCTCTCTCTCTTCTACTGTTATGACAAAGCTCTGGCAATATACTACTAAACCATCACCTACTTCATTTTGTACTCCACACATGCAGTCTAACATCATGTTAGCTATTTTGTCTGCCATATCACATCATCAACTACTCAAATACTCCATTAAAAGCTTGCAATTTCCCTCATCATTATCCCTGAACTATTATTTAGTTATGTTTGATCCATAAACAACTATCCCCATATCCAGTAAAGGGCAACTGCTTTTATTTTAATCCAAGAATAGGACTTTACATCATATTCTATTAATTTTTATCAAATTAGAATCATCCCAGAGTTTTTAGATATTTAGTTTTGTCCAATGTGTATTCTCCTCAACTTCAAGTCGTCAAGAGATGTGTTAAGTGAATGGGAACATAGAACCTTAACACTGACTAAGAATGGGAAATAATAGATAAAAACCTTTTTAGAGCATTGCCATAGCAATAATGCACCATTTTAAGCCCTATACTTTACTTTCTTCATCATTATTTAATATAAATCATTAATTTATATCAATGACTTCTTAGTAGGTCTCTAAGCTGAACATAGTACAAAGCTTGTTAAATAGGTATGGATTCTTCCTCCGCAGAATCACAAAACCCTAGAATTCTAGAGATGAAAGTGATCTCAGTAGACATTTTATAGAGCCTGTAGAAAAAAAATTTCAACACATTATTATCATAATATATCCAACCAGGAGTTATCCAGACCTTTTATGAGGAAAAATATTTTATATCAGAAGGTGGCCCATAAATTATGGGTTCTGGCATTAGGTCATCGTTTTGTCTTTAAATAAAGCCTAAATTTTGGGTTCTGAGTGGAACAGACCAAAACTAATCCTGTTTTTCATATAATGAATCAAAACAGATTAAAATAATTTCATTTATTTCAATTTCATTTATTATATTCATTTTCCTTTATGATACTTTGATTTCGTAATTGGGGGTGGAGAGGATAAAAGTAACTGTTTTTCTCCTTTCCTATTGTTCCAGAAGAAATATTCCTTCCTTATTGATCAATTCAAATTTCATTTCAATTTTGTCTATTTCTTCTTTGATTTTCAGATTTGCTTTTTTATGTTTAATTTTTATTATTTGTTTTTTTTCCAGAGTTTTAGGTTAAACTTTCATGTACTGATTTGTTATTTCTTTTAAAGAATAAAATTTTTTTCTTAAGAAATCTCAAAAAGTTTGGTATGTTGTCAGATTGTTGTCATTATTTAGATGAAATAACATGCTGTAACAAGGTTTTGTCCTTTTACTCTATATTATTTAGGATTACATTATTATGTATTTTATCACTAATTGTGAATTATTCCATTAAGTGCTTTTTATGACTATAATTTTTATCGCATCATGGTCAGTATGTCTATATTTTCATTAATTTTTCCTATTGATGATTTGCTATTTGCTTTATATAAGGTACTGACATCATTTCTTTATCTGTGATGACCTCAAACAAAACATCGTTTTCCTTCTTATACATTTTAATCATGTTTTTGAATGCCTGAATTTGTTTTGCATAACTACAAGTTTCTTACAAGGGAGGGATTTTCTTTCTTTTACAAAAGAATCATTAGGGCTATGAGAAAGCTGTTGAAGTGATTTTTTTTGAAGTTAACAAAAGTTCAATGAATCATTAAAAATAAATAGAAGAGAACTGGAGGAAATTCCAAAGGAGACACAGACAAGTAGGATAGTGCTACACCTACCATGTTAAATTGGAAGTACCCAATACAAACAAATTATAGAGAAAAAGAATAAGTATCCATGATAGAAGTTCACGGTTTCACATACAATCTCTCTTTTTTGGTTGTTATTTTGTGTTGTATTGGTATCTGCATTTTTGTTAAGTTCAATGACCATAATGAAAAGAAGGAATAAAAAGAAAGAGAAAAAAATATGCTTCAGTTTGAATTCAGAGTCCATCAGGTCTCTATCTGGACATGAACAGAATTTCTCATCAAGAATCTTTTAGAATTGTCTTGGATCATTGTATTGACTGGAGTTGCTAAGTCTTTCACATTTGAATATCACTGTAATATTGCTATTATTCTCTAGATTTTTCTATTAGTAATTTAGTGCATTTTACTTGAATATTTACAGATTTGATTTCTTCTTTTAAATGATTTGACCATTTATCTTTTGGAGACAGGCTTTTATTTTATATATTTTGCTCCTATCCTTATGTTTTTTCAGAAACAAGTACTTCAAGAAATTTGCTTTTGGGGTGGAGCCAAGATGGCAGAACAGAAGTAGTACCTTCTCTAAGCTCCTCCATTTATCCAGTCACTAAACTTTAAAAAGTGAATCTTAATGGATTTTAGAATAACAAAATCCATTAGGAGACAGAGCATAGCTGATTCCCAGCCCAGGAATGTGCCCACGTAGGTCTGGGCAGGGGGAGCACCAAACACAGGGGGATAAGGAGGAGGGGGTCAGCACCAATGAAGACCAGAGAGCAGACTACAGCAGAGTGACAAGGAGCCCCAGCCAGCAGACTCACCCTCCTTAAGGGCAATTTGCAGCCGTCTCACCACAGGACAGAGGATTGGTCATAGCCGGGTAAGAGAAAGCACAGAGCCTGCAGCAGGGACAGCAGCTTCTCCTGGGGCTGCTAGCCCATAGCATAGATGTTTTAAAATCACATATCTGAATTTCTAGGAGTCAAGATGGTGGAATAAAACCTAGCTGCTTCAATACATCCTCCCTGACACAGAAAACTCAGTGATAAATGTCCCATCCAGAGTAAAATCCTGAATTAGTGGAAACAGCCTCAGGCTTAGGAATCACTAAGAAAGGGAGAAGTTAGGTAGTATGGAGTCTGAATTGAAGGGCAGGAAAGGTCCCAACAAGCTCTACTTCAGCTAACCATTAGGAGCTTTGGAAGCTCAGGAGGGTGGAGCCAGCAACACAAGCCCAGGTGGGCCTTAGCACCACCAGGGGAATCAGCAGACACCAGCACTGCCAGCCTCCAGCTGCTGAGCCTGCCTGAGCTGTAGCCCAGAGACACAGAGGTGGAAACCTGAAGTGGCCAGACCACCTCTCCCCCACAGGTTACCCTGTGAGATTCAGGATAACTCAGGGGAAATACTGAGAGTCCTGGCCTTGGCCTCAGTCTAGACACTCAGAAGCTACAGCAAACAAAGCTAACAATTCAACCCCTAGCTCCTAGCATGAGAAGCACAATACATCTGTACCCCAGAAACAGATATCCACTCTAAAAATTCAGGACATAGGAAATCACAATGGGCAAGAAAGAATCTGTGAGATCTAGAACCACACAATCCTTCTATAGTGAGCAAGAACAACCAAATTCAGAGGACAACATGGATTCTATAATCACACTGGAGAACACAGAAGGAAATATGAATTGGTCTCAAGCCCAAAAAGCATTCTTGGAGGAGCTCAAGAGAGATTTTAAAAACCAAATGAGAGGGGTAGGAGATAAATTTAAATTTATAGTGACCAAATTGGGGAAAAATCTCACTGAAGAAAATAAATTCTTAAAAAGTAAAATTGGGACAGGAGGTTTGAAATCTAACTGGAGAGAATACTTACCTAAAAATGAAAACTGAACATATTGGAAAGGAGCTTCAAAAACTAATTGAGGAAAATAATTCACTAAAAATGAGAATCAGTCAAATTGAAGCTAAGGACTCTATGATGCATCAAGAGTCAGTCAAACAACACAAAGATTGAAAAATTAGAAGAAAGTATAAAATATCTCACTGAAAAAACAACTGACATGGAGAACAGATCAAGATAACCTAAGAATTATTGGTCTAACAGAAAGCCATGATGAAAAAAGCAGCCTGAACAACATCCTCCAAGAGATTGTCAAAGAAAATTGTCCTGAGGTCCTAGAATCAGAGGGTAAAATAGTTATCAAAAGAATTCACCAGACTCCTCCTGAAAGAGGTCACAAATTAAAAACTCCAATAAATATAGCAGCCAAATTCCAGAATTACAAGGTCAAGGAGAAAATAGTGCAAGCAGCCAAAAAGAAGCAATTCAAATATCATGGAACTACAGTCAGGATCACACAGGACCAAGCAGCTTCTACATTAAAAGATCAGAGGGATTGGAATTTGATATTTTGTAAGGCAAAAGAGCTAGGACTGTAATCAAGGATCAACTCTGAGCATAATATTTCAGGCAAGGAGATGGATACCTTAATGAAATAAGGTACTTCCAGACTATCCTGATGAAAAAAGACAGAGCTCAATAGAAAATTTAATCTCCAACTACAAGACTCAAGAAAGATATAAAAAGGTAAACAAGGAAAACACACTCACACAAACACATGCATGCACACACATGCATATAACTTGGGATTCAATAAGGGCAAACTGTTTACATCCCTCTATGAGAAGCTGATACCTGTCAATAATGAAATTTATATGATTATCATGATCTTTAAAAGGGATATACATAGATAGAGGGTATAAATGAACTAATCTGATAATAAAAAAACATTAAGGGGTTCAAAGGGACTATAATAGGAGAAAAGGAAAGGATGAGGCAGAAAAAGGTAAATTATGCAACACAAAATGGCATAAAAAATACTATAGTAGAGGGGAAGAGTGAGGGAGATGAACATCACATGATCTTTATTCTCATTGCTTCTAGTTCAAAGAGGGATCAACATAATAAATTAAGTTTAAGATTCTAATGTGAAAAAATACAAAAACTCATTATAATAGAGGAAAAAGAGGGAGGGAGAGGAGCACTGTATGAAATCTACTCTCATTGGTTTGGCACCAAAGAGGGAATAACATACTCCAATAAGTATAAAAATCCATTGTGCCCTAAAGGCAGTAGGAGTGGTAAGAGAGGGATAAGAAGGAGGAGTGGTTAGAAGGGAGAAATATAGTAGTAAGGAGTAAGGGTAGGTAAAGGGGGGCACATGGAGGGAACACTGAGTGAGGTGGTGGTCAAAAGGAAAACTCTGAAGGAGGGAAAGGGAAAAGGAAGAAACAAAAACATAAACAGGGGAGGGAATAGGATAGAGGGAAAGACATAGATAGTAATCATAACTGTGAATGTGAATGGGATGTACTCTCTCATAAAACGAAGGGAGATAGCAGAATGGATTAAAAACCATAATCCTACAATATGCTATCTATAAGAAACACATTTGAAACAAGGCAATATGTACAGTGTAAAAGTAAAAGGCTGGAGTAGAATATATTATGCTTCAGCCAAAGTAAAAAAAAGAAAAAGAAAAAAATAGGGGGTAGCAATCCTTATCTCAGATAAAGCAAAAGCAAAAATAGAAGTAATTAAAAGAGATACGGAAGGAAATTATATCCTGCTAAAAGGCACCATCAAGAATGAAGCAATATCATTACTTAACATATATACACCAAGTGGTATAGCATCCAAATTCTAAAGGAGAAGTTAAGGGAGAGGAAGAAATAGTTAGCAAAACTAGACTAGTGGGGGACCTCAATCTTCCTCAATGAAGATACAGTTAAGAGACAGCCTTTCTCTAGGAATTGGAATTTAAAAATAAGCTTATATAGACAAAAGAAACTAGCCACATCCATAGCACAATTCACAGTAGCCATGTTCAGTGAAATTGCTGGTACCACAATTGTGTTTTATAACATCGATTTTCAAATTTATTCCTGTGAAAAAAGGAAGAATTGAAAACTATTTGTTTACTCTTTCCTTTCCTATGAGTTACATGAAATACGTTAGAAGAGGACTGATTTTAATGTGTAATGGAAATTAAACTATCTTGATTAAATAATAAAAATTATGTTCTTTCCATCCATTTACCTACCATATTGTAAAAAAGCAATATCATTAAAAGTTGTTTATTTTTCAATAAAGCATAAACTGTTTATTCAAATTTGTGGGATTCCAGAAATGGGAAAGTTCTTAGAGATCATGTAATACAATTGACTAATTTGGCAGATATGGAAACAGTCCCAGAGAGACTGAAAACTTTGTAAGTTATGAAGTAAAGGCTATAGATCAGTTTAGTTCTTGTTTTTCTGAGCCCAGAGTCCTGAATTTCACTAGACTCCTAGTAATCACTAGTTCTCTTTTACTTCCTTTCAAATTGTTCATCCTGCCATATTCTCTGTCCATTTTTGTTCTTCTCATTATGCCTTTTGCTTCTCGGTGTCCTTATCCCTTTCTCCCATCTCACGAGAACCAACAATTGTCACTTATGGCACTAAAAATGGAGAGAACCCTCTGATATCATGAATACATGACAAAACAGCCTGTTTTACTTAAGAAAACATGGCAGTCCTGGGTTTTAGGACTCTTGACCCAGTCAATTTTAGGCCATGCTAAAGCACAGATCCTGCAATGTGAGGCTGAGGCAGCAGTTGGGAGTCATTATGATAGGCTGGGAGGGAGAGAACTTTTTGGAGGCTTCCATGAAAATAACTAAATTAAAGCCACAAACTAAAAGTTCATGAATACAAAAAGAAAGTTAACAGAAGAATCTGAAGCTATATAAGTGTTAACTAAGATCATGATTTTACAAAAGACTAGAAACTGAGAAAACCCAAGGTTTTAGTTACATGTCTTATTGATGGTGCGATCTTCAAAATTGTCTGACAGTCATTCAATCTCCGCTGTGAAACACAACTTAGCTCATAGCTAGATTCTAAATCATGTTTGCATCATGACAACAAAAATGTCTTCTTTTTTTGTTTCCTCTTTTTAATAATGGACTGAGAAGCCCCAAACAAGTGATACAGATACGTTTTGTTTATCCTGCCAAAGCACTCAACACAAGGTGCTAATCCTTAAAAATCCACCCACCAGATAAATATAAGCAGCATTATAAGAAAAATCAATATGTCAGAGAATCTTGCTTATATACCACAGTAGGATAAAGTTCCCCTGATATATTTCAAAATGTATATTCAATAAAATATAAGACCACAATTTGCAACATCAATTTGAATATCATAAAACTAGTGACTTTGCTATACAAAATCAACAAACTAGGAAAACGAAGTCTTTTGTTAAATCTCTGACCTCTTATACAAGGAGGATATGGAACCAGTAATGACTCCTCGAATATGGACATTTAGTTAGTTCCAAATCTAACTGTACTATAAACTAGTACATATCTATCTCCAGCACTTTTACAAGAACAGCATGATCCAGCTTTTAAAATTCTTTTTAAGCTCTAAGTAAACTGTTCTATGGCATTACTTTGATACGTGTTTTTATTAACCCTCTAATTCAAGGAAATAAAGTCAGTTCAGCATGACTGATTCTTGATAAAGGTAGGATTGCATAATGAGTACTATCCAGTCCTGTAAAAAAATTATTATCTTTCAATCATGTCTGGCTCTTCATGACCACATCTGGTGGTTGGTAGTGATATTGGAATGGTTTGTCATTTTTTCTCTAGCTCATTTTACAAATGAAAAACCAAGGCAAATAGAGTCACACAACAAGTAAGTGTGTGAGACTAGGTTTGGACTCATAAAAAGGAATCTTCTTGATTCCCAGGTCAGTGTTCTACCCATTGTGCCACCTAGCTGCTCCCTCTTTAATAATGTGTTCTCCAATATTTCCAGGAAAACAAGTAGAGATTATTAGTCTATAGTTTGCAGGTTACTTTGAATTTTCTTTTTGAAAAATCAGATCAAAATTTTTGAAGACTTTCTGTACTTCAGTGCAACTCCTGTTCTCCATAATCATGTAAAAATTACAAACAATGAGGAAGCAATCATGCCTACTAGCTCTTTCCAGGTGACCTCAGTTCATCAAGGGGTGCTGTGTTTTTTTTTTTTATTCTTTCCTTAGCTTGGGTACCAACTAACTATGCATTTATTTTGTTGTTGTTGTTCCGCTCTTTCTACTTTGCGAAAAAAGAAAATAGGAAAATGAAACTTTAGTAGCTCTACTTTCTTCTAATTTTCTATCATTGTCCTGATCTTCCCTAACAGTGATTCTGTTCATCCTTTGATCTCTGTTATGGGAATCTGAAGATCTTCCCTGCCCCTAGGCCCTTTGCTAAAGTGTCTACGTGACTGAGGACCCTTGGATATTTGAAAGTATACTCTGTTCCCTAATAGGCTGAATGTGGTCATGTGGAGCCTGTGGCGCCAGGCTTGTTTTCCAGGAATGCCCGTGCCTTGTAGCTTTGTGATTGGGCAGTGGGTCTAAA
>JAQQSU010009770.1:0-12601 GCA_028627135.1 Pseudochirops cupreus | reverse complement strand
GAAGGCTGAGAGGGCTTGCCTGAAGAAGCATGACCAGTATAAGACTTTGTTTGTTTGTGGCCTGGCTGATCCTTGAGTTCCAGGCAAGAGAAATGGTGAAGAGTTTGAGATGTGCTGGACCCTGTGAACTTCAGTGTGTGCCAGGGACTGCCCTGAGGACTGGAGAAGGACCTGGGAGCTGTCTACTTCTGAGGATTGGACAAGGACCTTGGAGCTGTCTTCTTCTGAATCCAGGTGACTGTTTGGTGGATCCAGGGAATCAGAGAGACCACCCAGAGTCAAGATGAAGAAAAGGCCTCCCCTTGGATGAAATTGAGGTTTTCTGGACACCAAGGGGTGGAGGGTTTGTGTGGTTTTCAAATGACTGTATTTGTGGCTAATTATTTAGTAATTGTGAATCTAGATTAGTGACTGAGTAAGTTGTTGTAAATATTATAATGTTTTGAATGTTGTCTTGATTTGTAATGGAATAAACAGAGTGTTCACTATATTTTGTAATCTGAACTCTAAAAGCTGTTCACAGTAGCATTCTTTTGGGAATCTGCTGGTGCATGGCATTACAGACTGATAGTATCAAAGACCTTTGTCAGATTGACAAATGTTGTATAGAGACCTCCATTCTACTCCTGGCATTTCTCTCAAAGTTGTTGGGTATCAAATACCTTACTGCCCATTCTTCAACTCTTTCTGAAGCCACACCAGCTCTCAGGTAGATGACCATCTTCCAGATTAAGGATCACCGTATTAATGAGGACTTTAGCAAGAATTTCTTTGGCAATGACTAAGACAGAGATGAACACCTCCTGCCATCCACCCCCACCCATGGCTGCTATAGGACAATCTGTTTCCTATACCTTTATAGAGGTGGACAATGGAGCCATCCTGGAACTTGTAGGGGGATAACCTCTTCTTGCCACAAAACCTGAAGGATTTCAGTGAGCTTTTATATAAGCAGTGGAGCCCTTGCTTTGCAAATCTCAGCTGCAGCAGAATCAGTGCTTTGCCACATGAGAGGAGCCTAATGGCATTCAAAATCTCTTCTTGAGTTGGAAGTTTGACAAGAGAGGGATTGATTATAAACTGAGATATACATTCAGTGGCTTGAGCATTGGTTGAGAACAATATGTTGAGAATGCTATAGAATTGTTTAGACCAGTGGTTCTCAACCTTCCTAATGCCACAACCCTTTAATAGTCATATGTGGACATATCTGCATGTAGGTGGACCCGCCTGGAGATGGATAGAGGAGTGGTATCTCGGTTCCTAAGACCATCAGAAATATGTGTTTTCCAATAGTCTTAGGTGACACCTGTGACCCCTGTGAAAGGGTCATTTGACCCCAAAGGGGTTGTGACACACAGGCTGAGAAGAGCTGATATAGACCATCTTTCCTGGATCATGTCCTTATCACTAATCAAGGTGCTCAATCTGCACTGAGTAGTTGAGATGTGCCATCAGTCTATATGTAGGTTCTATAAATAGCCTTCAAGGGGTCATATGGCTTCATAAGGAAATTTTAATATCTCAAGATCCTTTTTTCACATGAAATGTTCCTAAGTCACTGCTCCCCCAAAGTTTGTGAAATTGCTATTTTGGTGCCATGTAGAAGATAAGCCAGTCCATCATTCTAGCATGTTAAGAGCCTTGAGGTTTTGTGACTTCTCTCTTTTGTTTTTCTTTCCTATGCTTTACTTGCTATTGTGTTCCTTTTGAGTAAAGCCCTACTATACTTATATTCCAGATGTGAGTCACCATTTCACCACGTGTATCAGCAAGCACCCCAGCACATCCAGGGTGGCTGCTAGCACAGGTTCTTATATCGGTTTTTCTAAAGGAAAGCAACTCAAAATGGGTTAACAATCTTACTTTAATCGATCAAATATCATTTACCTAGTTCAGGGGGAAAAGTCGGCACCCTGAACTTCAGAGAATACAAACAGAAGTTACAAACAAACAGAAAAACAGATCAGCATGGCTTCCAGAGTCTGACCATTACATCAGTTACCTATTCAGTTACCAGAGAGGGAAGCACCAACATCTGGGTTTTTCACAGCCAGGGGGCTCAGTGGCTGCCCAGAGTCTTGTCTGGCCAAATCACAAAACTCTTCTCAAAGTGAGTCCCAAACCAAAACCTCACATCAGGGCGTATATATAGCCTTCTCCTGGCTTGGAGAATGTCACAGCCCTCTTTACCCACTGCCCAATCACAAAGCTACAAGGCAGGGGCATTCCTGGAAAACAAGCCTGGCTCCACAGGCTCCACGTGACCACATTCAGCCTATTAGGGAACAGAGTATACTTTCAAATATCTAAGGGTCCTCAGAGTCACGTAGCCACTTTAGCAAAGGGCCTAGGTGCAGGGAAGATCTTCAGATTCCCATAACACCACGTCATATGGCCACATATGACTTCAAATTTACTTCCTTAGATTATCATCTTTGGTTCATCTTGTTTATGAACCATGCTTTTGTGTGTATAGGTACTTAAGATTATGAGGTTTTTTTGTTGATTCTATTCTTTGATATCATCGTCCATGAATTGCTGTTCTTCTTCACTTCACTTGGCTATGGTTTACTTCCTATTCTCTATGATACTAGATTTAACAGATATGTATGGGTAGTTTTATGTTTTGTTCTCACTATTTAAAATCCTTTTTTTAAAAAATAAATTTATTTATTTATTTTAGTTTTCAACATTCATTTCCACAAGAGTTTGAGTTAAAATTTTTCTCCCTCTCTTTGCCCTACCACCCACCCCAAAATAGCAAGCCTACTGAATACCCCTTCCCCTAATCTATTCTCTCTTATATCCTCCCCCATTAACCCTCTAATTTTCTGCTAGGGTAAGATGGATTTCTATATCCCAGTTTCTTATATCTTATTTCTCAGTTGCATGTATAAAAGCAAGTTAAAAAAAATTTTTTAAACTTTGAGTTCCAGATTTTTTCCCTCTTCCCTTCTTACCTGCTCCCACTGGGAAGATAAGCAATTCAATATAGGTTGTACATGTTTAGTTATTCAAATCATTTCCATACTAGTTATATTGTGAAAGACTAACTATATTTCCCTCCATCCTATACCACCCTCTATTTATTCTATTTTTTTCTGTTGAACCTATCCCTTTTCAGAAATGTTTGCTTCTAACTATGCTCTCCCCCAATCTGCCCTCCCTTCTATCATCTCCCCTCTTATCATATACCCCCTATTTTCCTGTACAGTAAGATACCCAATTGAGTGTGTATGCTATTCCCTCCAAATTCAATGAGAATAAGATTGTCCCATTCCCTTTCACCTTCCTGCTCTTCCCCTCCATTGTAGCAGTTTTCTCTTGCCAATTTTATATGAGATAATTTACCCTAATGTATCTCTCCCTTTCTCCTTCTCCCAATAAATTCCCCTCTCACCTCTTAATTTTATTTTTTAGATATCATCCCTTCATATGCAACTCATCTTGTGTCCTCTGTCTGTATATACATGAACATACATATGCCCACACTCACATCTATATTTATATACACATACATCCTGCTATACATACATACATATGTATGTATACATACACACACACATATACATATATATGTGTGTGTATATATATATGTATATATATATATATATATATATATATACATATATATGTATATATTCCCTTCAACTATCCTCATACTGAGAAAAGTCTTATGAGTTACAATTATCATTTTTCCATGTAGGAATGTAAATTGTTCAGCTTTAATAAGTTCCATATGATTTTTTTTCCTGTTTACCTTCTCATCCTTCTCTTGCTTCTTGTATTTGAAAGTCAAATTTTCTATTCAGCTCTAGTTTTTTTCATTAAGAATGCATGGACATTCTCTATTTCATTTAATGATCATTTTTTTCCCCTGAAGTATTTACTGAGTTCTGCTGGGCAGGTGATTCTTGGCTTTAATGCTAGCTCCTTTGACCTCTGGAATTTAATGTTCCATTCCCTTCCATCCCTTAATGTAGAAGTTGGTAGGTCTTGTGTGATCCTGATTGTTTCCACAATACTCAAATTGTTTCTCCCTGACTGCTTGTAGTATTTTCTCCTTGACCTGGGAACCCAGGAAATTGGGTATAATATTCCTAAGAGTTCTCTTTTAGGGTTCTTTTTCAAGAGGTGATGGGTGAATTCTTTCAATTTCTATTTTGCCCTCTGGTTCTAGAATATAAGGGCAATTTTGCTTGATAATTTCTTGAAAGATGGTGTCTAGGCTCTCTTTTTTATCCTGGCTTTCAGGTAGTCCAATAATTTTTTAATTATCTCTCCTGGTTCTATTTTCTAGGTCAGTGTTTTTTTGTTTGTTTTGTTTTGTATTTTGTTTTTTGTTTTTTGTTTTTTGTTTTTTTACCAATGAGATATTTCACATTGTTTTCTATTTTTTCATTTGTTTGGATCTGTTTTATAATATCTTGATTTCTCATAAAGTCATCAGCTTCCAATTGCTCCAATCTATGTTTGAAGCAATTATTCTCTTCAGTGAGTTTTTGCAATTTCTTTTCCATCTTGTAAAATCAGCTTTTAAAGGCTTTCTCCTCACTGGCTTTTTGGGCCTCTTTGCCCATTTGAGTTAGTCTATTTTTTAAGGTGTCATTTTCTTCAGTGTATTTTGGAGTCTCATTTAGCAGGCTATTGATTCACTATTCATGATTTTCTTGCATCATTCTCAATTCTCTTCCCAATTTTTCCTCCATTTCTCTTACTTGATTTTCAGAATCCTTCTTGAGCTCCTCTGTGGCCTGTAACCAATTCATATTTTTCTTGGAGGCTTTTGATGCAGGAATTCTGACTTAGCTTTCTTCCTCCTGCTCCATGGCTTGATCCTTTTTGTCCCCCAAAAAAGGATTCTATGGTCTGCTTGTGCTTCCTCTGCTTGCTTGTATTGCCAGCCAATTACTTGACTTTTGAGCTGTTTGCCATGGTAGAACTCTGCTTCCAGAATGGAGAGAGCTTTGTCCCAAATCATTGGGGTTTTTGCAGCTGCTGGATCTATTAATAGGGCACTCCCTCTATAGCCCCCAGAAGCTCTGGCTTACTGGGCTCACACCCCAGGACCACCACCCAAGACCGTAATCCAGATCCAAGCAGGTTAAAGCAAGAGTAATTACCTTCTGAATGGTTGTTTAGGGTGCCTACAATCTGCAGGCCAGGAGCTCCTGAGGCAGCCACAGGGTGCAGCTGCCTCTCCTCTGGTGCTTCTCACCCTGGGGGCAGGAGTTGCTCCTTGCTCTTCTATCCACTGCTGTTCCAACAGAGTTCCACAGTGACCTTTGACTTTGTCTTTGGCATTTATGAGTTGAGAAGTCTGGAAAGTGCCACAATTGCTGGTGATTCACTCTACTCACTGTTTAAAGCCTTAATTAGAGTCATAAGTCATAAGTCATAGAGTCATAAGACACACACACACACCACACACACACACACACACATGCATATGTATATATGTATTTGTATGTATTACATGTCTGTATACATATATGTGTATGTGTGTGTATGTGTACGTATGTGTTTGTGGAAACACCATATACATATATAGATACATATAACCCATGTATGTGGTATAATGGTGTCAGGGAAGACCAATACCTCCAGTGTGAGCCTACTGCTGAGCCCTTTTCAGAGCAGTTTTCTACCTTTAGTGTCCACCTACCTTCAGCTCTCACCTGTGGCTCTCACCTGTAGTATGCACAGTGACTATACCCCACTAAATAGTTTTGGCAGACAGACTAAACAGGTAGAGGGTAACTGAAGGGCCTTAAACCTATCAGTTAGTTAAAGAAGTATTTATCCCAAGAATGTGAAGACTTCCCCCAGTGGAATGGGCAAATGTAAACAATATGTTCCAATAGGCCATGAAGGCAGCTGATACAGGTGTTCTAAAGGGCTTAGACTTCCAAAGATTCCAAGTTCATTCACAGCATCCCTGGCCATTTACCAGTCATCTTGACTTGTATTTTTCGTATGATAATGTAAGTAGACTTTCAGTTAAAAAGTGAGATCCAGTCACTCATCTTATTGCTTTTTGCTTCTGATCTTCATAGGTTTGTCTATACTTCCCCATGTGATTTGCTTTCTTTTTCCATTACAAAATTGGTTTGCCCAGAAAGAACTCTACAAAATTATATAGTAGTCCACTTGACAGGGATAAGGAGAAGGATTCCATACATTGCAGGTGGGAAATTTCTCAGTTCTTATGCTTCTGTCTTAGCCTTTGAAATTTCATATAGGTCCAGTCAGCAGTGACTTTTCTTCTCTCTCTCTCCCTCTCTCTCTCTCTCTCTCTCTCTCTCTTTCTTTTGCTTTTTGGAGGGGGGGGAGGTAGGGCAGTTGTGGTTAAGTGACTTGCCCAAGGTCACATGGCTAGTTTTTTGTGTTAAGTATCTGAGGCCAGATTTGAACTCAGGTCGTCCTGGCTCCAGGGCTGGTACTCTATTCACTGTGTCTAGCTGCCCTCAGCAATGACTTTTCTTAGAAATGGACTAGAGTTTATCACCTCATTAGAATCATTGCCTTTCATGATGCTGGTACTTCCAGACTCACCCTGACTCCAAGAGCTATACCAGCCTACTTGCTATTTCTCGCAGTGATGCTACCTCTCCAATCTGTATTTCTTTGCATTGACTATCTTTCATACCTGAAAGGTTTTTCCTCTTCATTTCTATCTCTTGCAGAAGGTTTTTTCAAGTTAGTACTTTCCCTTGTATAATTGTCTTTAATCTCTTCTGCATATATCTTGTACGTATTTAACATTTTATGTGTTGCCACCTCTATTAAAATGTGAGCTACTTCAGGTCGAGGACTGTTTGAGTCTTTCTTTGTATCCCTGGTATGCAGTAAGTTCTTAATAAATGTCAACTAACATTTTGTGGCAGATGATGAGAATTTGTACCAGACGTAGTATCTTTGAAATTACTTTCTGTGTATTATAACTTCCACTCAATTCTTTTTTGGTGACATATAAGTCTGTTGCCTAGCATTGTATGACAGCTATAATTTTGGCTAAGGCCTTTGACACTTCTTAGACACTTGCTGTGCATCATTCTTCCGGAGGTCTATGTGTTTCTTTTGCTGTTAGACAATGAACTGGAATCACTTCAGGTTTAGACATTGTTTCCTTCCTGTTTATTACATATTTCCTCCTGCCTCTGAGCAACCTAGTGGTATTATTTGCATAATTTGGTTTTCTTTAACTTTTCTTATGTATTTAATTGGAAGAGAAACTAGTAGAAATAGGAACAGGGATAGCAAAAACACACAGACACACATGGACGTGTATGTGTACATACATATATGAAAATGATCACACTGAAATATGCTAAAGAATCAAAATTTTCCATATTTTAGAAGGAAATAGCTAAAAATTATGAGCTCTACCTAGATTAAAAATATGTGTGTGTGTGTATCTATGAGGTCCACTTGCCTTTTGTTAAGTTAATCATAAAAACAAGCAGCTCTGTAAGATGTTTACAATATGGTCATTCACTTAATTGCTACAGAAAGCAGAAAAAAAGAACAACTGATATGTGTTGTCCTGACTCCAGCTCCAACTCTAACTTTGTCTTTGACTTCTCGATTTCAGTCTCTATGTCTCTCAGCAGTGAGGGACCTTTGGTAGATGGCTCCCTTTCCATCACAGATTATCTTAAACAATATATTTTTCCATATTTACATATATATAAACATGGAAAAATATATATATATATATATATATTATTACAGCTTGCTTAACTTTTTGTGGCATTAAAAATGTTTTAGGGGGGTGGAGCCAAGATGGCATCATAGAAGCAGCAAAGTTCCGCAGCTCCCACATAGCCACCTCAAGTATCCATAAAATATGACTCTAAACAAATTTTAGGGCTCCAAAACTCAGATAAAAATACAAAAAAGCACATCTCCCACTGAATACAGCTTGGCACAAAGGGCTCAGTGCAGCACACTGGAAGCTGAAACCAGCCCAGTCTGAAACCACGGTGTGGCCGTGGGAGTGGCCAGGACAAGCCGCAGCTGGAGCCTTCAGGAGAGTGGATTAGCAGCAGCTGTGGCAGTTTTCAGAATTATCAAGCCATAAGGAAAAAGAATTAAGTGAAAGGTCAGTGGAACTCAGCTAAACTTGGGGGAGAAAAGTCATCTGGCCAAATTGCCTACAAGGCAAGGAAGCAGCAGAAGTGGCCCTGCAGCCACCTCCTCATAGCTGCTTCAGAACTCCTGCCCTGCAGACAGCAGGGGGGCCAAGCAATTGTTCAGAGGCCAAGTGCTCTTGCATTGAGAGGCCTGGATCCAGATTGTGGTCTTGGGTGGTGGTCCTGGGGTGTGTTTTCAGTGAGCCAAAGCTGGTAGGTGCAGCAGCAGTCTCCTAAAAGCTCCAGCAGCTGGGAAAACCCCAGCAATTTGGGACAGAGCTTTCCCCTCTGGAAGCAGAGTTCCACAGAGCTAAAAAAGCATTGACTGGCCAACACGAGCAGGCAAAGGAAGCAAAGTAAGAACAGCAACTAAACTCTAGATTCCTTCTTTGGGGAAAAGAAGGATCAAAGCATGGAATGGGAGGAAGACAACACAGTCAGAACACCTGCACAAAAAGCTTCCAAGAAACATGAAGACTGCCTAAAAGCCATAGATCAGTTTAAGAAGGATTTTGAAAATCAAATAATAGCAGTGGAGGAAAAATTGGGAAGAGAAATAAGAATGATGCAAGAAAATCCTGAAAAGAGAGTCAACAACCTGACTGAAGAAAATAACAGCTTAAAAAATACATTAACTCAAATGATAAAAGAGGCCCAAAAAGCCAATGAGGAGAAGAATGCTTAAAAAGTCAAATTTGCCAGATGGAAAAAGAATCTCAAAAGCTTTCTGAAGAGAAGAATTCCTTCAGAATTAGAGTGAAGCAAATGGAAGCAAATTACTTTATGAGAAATTGAGATATTATTAAACAGATCCAAACAAATGAAAAAATAGAAGGCAATGTGAAATATCTCCCTGAAAAAACCAGTGACCTGGAAAATACATCCAGGAGAGACAATTTAAAAAATTATTGGACTATCTGAAAGCCATTATCAGAAAAAGAACTTAGAAAGCATCCTTCAAGAAATTCTCAAGCTAAAAATTGAGCTTGAAAGAATTCACTGATCACCTCTTGAAAAAGATCCCCAAAAGAAAACTCCTAGGAATATTGTAGCCAGGTTCCATAGTCCCCAGATCAAGGACAAAATATTACAAGCTGCCAAGAGGAAACAATTTGAATACTGTGGAAACACAATTAGGATAACCCAGGATCTAGCAGCTTCTACATTAAGGGATCAAAGGACCTGGAATATGATATTCTGGAGATCAAGGGAGCTAGGATTAAAATCAAGAATCATGTACCCAGCAAAACTGAATATAGTGTTCCAGGGGAAAATTTGGTCATTCAGTGACGTGGAGGACTTTCAAACATTCTTGCTGAAAAATCCAGGACTGAAAAGAATGTTTGACACTCAAATACAAGAAGCATGAGAAGGTAAATATGGAAAAGAAATCATAAGGAACTTATCAATGTTGAACTATTTGCATCCCAACATGGAAAAGTGATAATTGTAACTTATGAATCTTTTCTCAGTATGAGGATAGGTGAAGGGAATACAAATGTATATATATACATATACATACAAATATGTCTATATAGTAGGGTTTATATATGCATACAAACACATATCTGAGTATGTATGTATATGAGTACATAGAGGGCACAAGATCAATTGAATAGGAAGGGACAATGCTCTAAAAGGTGAAATTCTGAGATGGGAGAGGATTAGAATGAGAGGAGACAGGGAGAGACAGAATGGGGTTAATCATCTCATAGAAGAGGCAAAGGATAATTTTTACAATGGAGAGGAAGAACAGGAAGGCAAAATAGAAAGAGTCAACCTTACTCTCATTGAACTCGGCTTAGGGAAGGAATGACGTAAGCTCTAAATTGGGTATCTTGCCACACAGGAGAGTAGGGGGAATGGGGATGAGAGGTGGGATGAAGGGGAGGGCATGGTGGGGGGGAGAGTTGATGGAAGTACATACTTCTGTAAAGGGGCAGGGACAGGGTAAAGAATAGAACAAGGGAGGGAGTGGGATAGGAAGGAGGGACATATAATCAGCCTCTCACAATATGACCACTGTGGAGTGGTTCTGCCTAATTACACATGTATATCCTGTATTTAATTGCTTGTCTTTCCAGTGGGGGTGGGTGACGAAGGAGGAAGGGAAAGAATCTAGAATTTAAAGTTCTATAATCAAATGTTTAAAATATATATGTGTATATATAATTATAATTATTATTATTAACTATGTCCAACTGGGAATTAAAATACACAGGCACTGTGGTAGGGAGTTTCATCCTGCCCTACTGGAAGGTCAGAGGGGCAAGGGGGAGGACATACAGGAGAGCAGATTGGGGGCGGGATTATACAGTAGGATGGCTGTTTTGAGGTGGTGGGTAGGGGAAAGATGGGGAGAAAATTTGTAACTCAAAATCTTGTGGAAATGAATGACGTAAACAAGAAAATTAATAAATAAATTAAAAATGTTTGAGAGACATAATTGCTGGGTAATTTAGTCATTTTCTTAAAAATGGAAACATTGAATAAAAGGATGGTCATTTTTCCATCTCTTACCAAAGACAGCCATGGCCAGGGCTCACAGTTTGATTGTTTGTTTTCCCTTTGACTAGTAGGTGTTCCCCAGAGTGATAGTGAATTCCGATTGGTTAACAATTAATGAGAGAATGAAAACTGCAATTAATGAATGGACCTGAACTTTGATTATGTCATTTACCTCTTAAGTTAATGTCAGCCTTAGGAAACCTATTCAAAGAATTTATCACCACCTAAACCTGAGCAGAAATCTATGTCTGCATGGAGGAGAACCTTCAGAGACTGAGGTCTTAAAAAGGGGATAAAATTTAAAAGGGGAACATATGAATCTCCCCGAATCTTTGGTTACTAATAATAATTTCTCTCAATTATAAAAAATTATTAAGCAGAAGATCTTTGAAATCTATTGAGAACATTGCTGTCAAGCTTGAACCCTTACTAAATGAACAGAAAGAGCTAATTTAAAGTGTCTTCTCCTGCTTTAAAAATTCCAGTCATAATACCTATAGTGAAAAATTTCATTACAAGACATGAATATATCTCCCTTTATAAAAATAGATGTTAAAATATGTGTGATGTAGCTAGATAGGCCAAATTATTTTCTGTCAGGATTCAAGATCACCCGTCTCTTTTTAAACACCCTGTTTTCAAGAGCTTAGGCCCTAAAAGCAAGTGTGTCCTGAGCTTGGCATAACAATAATCCTTTGTATTTGGATGAACTTTGCTGCAATTAAATCACAGAACTGATGGTCTCTGAGCTTGAGCAAGCACCAGCAGAACCAGACATGAAGCTCTGCTATGAATTGACTTTTTACCACTAGACAACTTTGCCTCACTGTTGCTATCGTACCTCACCACTGTTGCTACACTTCACTGTTTAATTCTTTCTCTAACTTTAGTTATGTATTTCTAGGTTTAGCCCTACTGCCTTGACTCTCCTACTGGAGGAGGCCCCCACACATTGGTCTAAATAATTCTCTACCCCAACAGAATAAAGAAAGTTTTTTGCTCTTACCCTCTGTGAGCTCTTTGATATTTTTGGAATTAACACAGGTTGCAAAACCTGTGTTACTCTTTGGTCATTTGTTACCAAGGTTGACATTTCTTTCACCCTTGACTTTTGGCATGTGAGTACCCCAATCCAAAGAAACTAAAGTCAGAACAGACAGAATAGAGATGATTAGAATGTTCAATTGTTACCTTCTCTTCTTTTACCTAGGTGCATATGTGCTTCAGGTCAAAGCCACAGATGCAGATGATCCAACCTATGGAAATAGTGCCAGAGTGGTTTACAGCATCCTTCAGGGACAGCCTTATTTCTCTATCGATCCTAAGACAGGTAAATATTTTATCAGTGAAAACATTATCATCACCCTTTCAAATGTTTAAACTTTAATTAAACTTTGACACAGAGAGTTGCATTGTCTTGTGTAGCAATAAAGAATCTCTGTGGTGTAGATTGAATTCTGGAAGATAGTATCTTTCATTAGTAAACTGTTCAGTATTATTTTTGTGCTTCTAAGCTGGGTATGAGTTAGCAATTATTTGGTTTACATTTATATAATCTAACTCCTGAAATCTGTAAAAAATATGTGTGTATATATACACATATTGTGTGTGCATATATATATGTTTGTATATATATATATGTTCATATATACATGTATGTATGTATTTATATAAAATCCACACCTGTGCATGGGTGTATAATTTTAGGTGTCGTTTAGTAAGATCAACAATAGTAATAATAGTTGACATTTATATAATACGATCAATTTTACTAAATACTTTATTTTCATTATCTCATTTGATCCTCATCACCACCTGTAACAGCAAGCACCCTAGCATACCTAGGGCGGCTACTAGCACAGGTTCTTAGATCTGCTTTTCTAAAGGAAAGCAACTCAAAATGGGTTAACAATCTTACTTTAATTAATCAAATACCATTTACCTAGTTCAGGGGA